>CABHPP010130670.1:4736-21290 GCA_902168425.1 Peromyscus attwateri | reverse complement strand
TTCATTCATTCATTCATTCATTCATTCATTCATTATCCATCCTCTTAGTCACTTATTTTCTTATTTATTTATTTATTTAATCACTTAATTGATCATTCTCTTGTATCTCTACTCAGCTCCTCCTCATTTACTCTTCCTCTTACTCCATCCATCATTAATGCCATCACTAGTCCATATCCTTCTCTGTCTGTAAATGTATCTATCTGGCCCTCTCTCCCTCCATCAATCCTCCATATATCTATCCATTCATAATTCTCCTTCCTTGCTTCCTCCCTCCCTTTCTTCCCTGTCTGCCTCCCTTCCATTTCCCTCCCTCCATCTCCTCCTGCTTTCCATTCTTTCCTCCCCTCCATATCCCTTCACTTCTTCTTCCACTAAGTCCCCTTCATCTCCATCCATTTCTCATCCATTCTTTGAGCCCTTGTGTTTACTGTAGGAGTTCGGAAATCATTTAAAAGCCCAGTTTGGCCTCTACCATTTCTCATATGTCATAGTGGAGAGTAAAAAGATGAGGCACCAGAGCCCTGTGCTTAGACTGCAAGGGCTCGGGGAGCTTAGGGCGATCCTAAGTCTTTGGGAGTGGTTGGAGAAGGATGTGGGCAAAGGGCACATGACGACCCTCGAGTGTGATTGGGGGCCTACCTGTGTGGCTGGAGTTTGGCAACCAAAGATGGCAGGAGCCAGGGGAGGGCAGGCCCAGCTGCCTGAACTTACCCTTGTCTGCCCCAGGTATTTCCTTTTAAGACTTTTGGTTCTGCACACTGTGTGTGGCCAAGAGCCATGCTCTCTCTCTCTCCCCCGCCCCCGCTCTGGCCTCCCTGAGAGAACAGCCAGCCAGGCTGTCTCTAATGTCCTTGGTGACAACCCAGTCTTTCCTAGTCATTGTCACAGTCGGTGTCTGGGCTTCCCCTTGGTCTGTGCTTCTACCCCAGGCTGTGATGCCTTTAGAGAAATAGCTTCTAAATTGGCTCCGACAGTCCTCCCTTCTACTTCCTCCCCATGTTGATAGGCTCCAGGTCTCACAATTTCACTCTTCACTCTCTCCATGTCAGCCAGACTGTTGTCACTTAATCCAAACCTCAGTAGACTCATCCCCCTACCAGTCCCCATGTCGTTGCCCTGCCTCTTGGGGATCACCCAGACCTCACGTGGCTATTCCTCTGCCTCCTGAGTTGCCCCTCTGAAGCTCCAGTATGCTTGTAATCTGCTTGAAAACTGTCTTTCAATGATACCTTCTTCCAGGCCAGGGATCAAGGTCAAACCCCTTAGGCAGACATTCAGAACCCTTTATCATCTGGCACATTCTGTTTCTCCCAGGTTCTTTCTTAGACATTCCCTTCTATGCTTCCCAAAGCTCCACATCTCCCCGGCACACCTGCTCCTACTCTCCTCTCCAGAAGCCTGTTGTTCGTCTTCCAGAACATGACTGGTGTTCTGTCCACACTCACCATGCTCTAATGAGTCTATCTATCTCCATGCAATAGGTTGAGCGCCTATGATGGTTAATCTTCACTGTCTGCTTGGCTGGCACCTAGGAGATACACTTCTTAGTGCGGCTGTGAGAGTGTTTCCAGAGAGTTTTAACTGAGGAGAGGAGACAGACCCTGAATATTGGCAACATTGTCCCATGAGGGTCAGGTCCTGAACCACATCAGGAGAAGGAGATAGCCCCCAGATCACCAGCAGCCACCTTTCTCTGCTCGCTGACTGCAGACACAGATGGGGTGTGCAGAAAGCTACCTCCCTCTCCTGCTGCCTCAGCCAGAGCTAACCCAGCCACCATAACTTCCCTGCCATATGAGATAATACGCCTTTCCTTCCTAAAGCCACTCGAGGAATTTTGTCCTGGTAACTGGAAGAGCCGCTAATCAAGGATATGGGAGACCGAGCCTTCTCCGAGTTTTTATTCCATCTCAGTCTCCAGAACAGCATCTGGCAGACGGTAGGTGCTCTGTGAACACAGGCAACCAGATTAACAAATGTCTCTATGGATGCCTGATTTGGATTCGATGAATACATCCATGATTGTCTAGAAAATAGCATTTCACAGCACTCCTCCCCCATCCTCTGGCTTTTATATTCCTTTGGATCCTTCTTCCTCAGTGTTCCCTGCGAGGAGGTGATGTAGATGTCCTGTTTAGCATGCAATAGTCATTTACTCACAACATTTTTACCAATTCTGAGTGCGTTAACTAGTGCATAAAGAAGTTTGTCTGACCAATGCTGACAGCAGCACTAGTCTATGGATATAAACAGACATATTCATAAGGCAGTTTGAAAACATGTCCATTTAGCAAAGGTTGAAAACATGTCCATTTAGCAAAACGAGAGTAGTAGGTCATTCTCTAGGGCCTGTGGCCTCCGCAGCCAGGGACTTCTAACAAGCTTATAGGACATACCCAACATGCATTCCCTTCTGTGGAGTGGGATACAAATCGAATCATAAAGCTGTTGGTTACCCTCATACCCGTCATGCCATTATTGCACCCCATCTTACCTGGCAAGGTTTATATCTGAATAAATCTGTTAACAGCCTGCATAGCACATTCTAGTGATATAAAAGCTAATTAATGGGAAGGAGATTTTCAAGGCAGTTTCAGTTTGATTTCTCTACATCCTATAACCTGAGTGTGTGGTGTCTGCGGCAACGGGGTCCTACCATGTACTTCTGGTGGGCAACCAAGAGCAATGACAATAGCCTATATTATTTTGAAGCCGCTGGGGCCTTCTTGATCCAAAATTCATCCAGAGGCATTCCATATCTGGCACTGGGATTTTCATTTAACAACATGACTTCCAGGAGAAATAGTATCTATTCATGCAGAGTACCTCCATTCAACCTTTTAAATTTTTATGTGTGTGCATACATATTTGTACTCATGTAATGGTGTATACATATTACCCATAAATACATGCATGGAGACCAGAGGAGGACTGGGTATTCTCTTAAGGCCTCTAACTAAAAATGGAGCTAAGCTGGGAACCAGGACGCCTCAGAAATGTTTTCACCTACCCCCTCCAGCCCTGGGGTTACAGGTGCTTATAGCCACACCTGGTGTTGTGGTTTGAATGAGAAATATCTCCCATTAGGTTATGTATTTGAACTTTTAGTTCCCAGGTGGTGGCACTGTTTGGGGAGTTTATGGAACCTTTAGGAGGGACAGCCTTCCTGGAGGAAGTACATCTCTGGGGATGGGCATTCTGCTTCCTGCTCACTGTCTCTGCTTCCCTTGGAAGGCTGAGACATGATCAGCTAGCTCCTCACTCCACCCGCTGTTATGGACTCTGACCCTCTAGCACTGTGAGCTAAAATGAACTCTTTCTTCTCTAAATTGCTCTTGGTCATGGTGTTTCACCACAGCAACAGAAACAGAACAAATCCACCTGGTTTTTATGTGGGTACTAAGGATTAAAACTCAGGTTCTGTCTCAGTTAGGGTTACTATTGCTATGATGAAACACCATGACCATAACCAAGTTGGGGAGGAAAGGGTTTATTTGGCTTACTCTTCCACACTGTACTCTATCACTGAAGGAAGTCAAGGCAGGAACTCAAACAGGGCAGGAACCTGGAAGCAGGAGCTGATGCAGAGGCCATGGAGGAGGGCTGCTTACTGGCTTGTCATCATGGCTTGCTCAGCCTGCTCTCTTACAGAACCCAGGACTGCCAGCCCAGGGATGGCACCCCTCACAATGGGCTGGGCCCTCCCCCATCAACACTAATCAAGAAAATGCCCTACAGATGGATCTTAGAGAGGTATTTTCTCAGTTGAGGTTTCCTCCTCTTAGATGACTCTAGCTTGGGTTGTTGACATAGAACTAGCCGGCACAAGGTCCTCAGGTTTGTGCAGCAAAGTCACTGAGCCACGCCCAGCCCTAAGTTATCTTTTTAACAGCTTACAAAGCGGTAGGTTTCCACATGGCTTTTTCATACTTCCTTAGTCTGGGCTAAGCCCTCCACCTCTTCCCAACCCACTCTCCCATCCCTGAACCTTTCTGTTCTCAGCATTCTCCCCATCTACTTTTATACAACATGTGCTCTGCCATCCACTTCGTCCTTAAAGCCTCTGTGCCCACTCCCTTCTCGTGACCTCTTTCTAGCTTTCCAGCCTCTACAAACAGTCCAAGTTCAAGTAATAAACCTGCAAATTTGAGGCTGGGATCTGTGTATGAGAGAGAACATGTTGTATTGGTCTATCCAGGCCTGGGTCACCTTACTCAGCATAACGTGGAGAATTATTAATCTAAGCCATCCTATTTCTTCTTATTAAATATTTTCAAAACCCCTGGATGGGCCCTTTATATGCCATCCTTTATATTTGGTCCTTGGGTTGGTATTTTGAGATTCATACCTCACCTGCTCCTAGATTTTTTTTTTTACCTATTATTTAACTTTTAAATTGGCAAATAGTCTAAGAGTAGTGCCCATTGTTGCCCCAAGTTAGCAGTCGCAAGAGATGGTATTAGAACCCAGGCTTCTGTGACTTCAAAGCCAGTGCCGTCCCTTTCATGAAATCCCAGGCCACTATGGTCACCGGCACCAGCCTGTTTCCGGTTGTTGGGGTGTAAGTGCCCGCTCCACACTTGGGATCTGAGAGCCTCCTGTCCTGGCATCCTGTGTTTACAGAGGCCCTGGTTGTGAGAGATGAGATGCTGAGAGAGAATTTTCACTGAGCAATCTTTGTTGACTTCTCTGTTTACAAGGTTTCCCGCCTCCTTTAACCCACACCTGGCTATTAACTGGGAGGAACGCAAGCAGCGGTAAACTTTGTGAGTTTAATCAGCGGCTGGCACCTGTGGGCCGCACCTCTGCTCCCACAGGGTAAGTGTGGAGCAAAGCCAGGCCTGGTTAGCTACGTAAGCGCAATATTTGCTGAGGAATTTTAAACTTTTATTTTAAAGGCCTTGAATATTGGAAGGGGACGGAAGTGTGATCCTAATTAGTCTTAACAATAAAAACCCGAAGTCAGGCTGGGTGGCGGTGGCACAGGCCTTTAATCCCAGCACTCGGGAGTCAGAGCCAGGCGGATCTCTGTGAGTTCGAGGCCAGCCTGGTCTACAGAGCGAGTGCCAGGAAAGGCACCAAAACTGCACAGAGAAATCCTGTCTCGAAAAACAAAACAAAACAAAACAAAACAAAAAACCCCAGAGTCAGATGTCGAGGGTGAAAGCTGAAAGATCAGAGAAGCAGAGCAGCCAGCCACTAGAGACTTCTTACCTCTATAAAATCTCAGACTGAATTGGGGGGCGCGGTGGGGGGGGCACCTTGTCTCCACGAATCCTCAGACTGAATGGGGGCCAAGATTCTGTCTCCATCCACCTTATATTCCTGTCTCCACCTCCCTAGTGCTGGGATTAAAGGCAAGAGCCTCTCATGTGCTGGGATCAAAGATTGATTCTCCCATGTAATGGGATCAAAGGCTTGAGCCAACACACTCTGGCTCTGTTTCTCTTTTAGACTGGTCTAATCTCGTGTAGCCCAGAACAGCCTTGAACTCCTGATCTTCTTGCTTCCTCCTCCCAAGTGCTGGGATTAAAGGTGTATACTACCACACCTGGCCTCTATGGTTAACTAGTGGCTAGCTGTGCCCTCTGATCTCCAGGCAAGCTTTATTTGTCAGAACACAAACAAACTATCATACAACAGGGGACATCCACTTTAGTAGTCACTGTGAATTCAAAATTTTGTTAATTTTGCATAATTTCAAACAATATTCTGTTTTTTAAATTTTTCTTTCTTTTTCAACCTCATTTCAACTTTCCTTGAAATAGTAAGTTTAATTCATGAAGATATTTCAAACATGCCTTTACAGTGTTTGAAAGCTGTTGTTACAGACAGTTGTGAGTGGCCATGTGGGGGCTGGGAACTGAACCTGGGTCCTCTGCAAGAGCAGCCCATGCTCGTAAGTGCTGAGCCATCACCTCTGGAATAATGTTTTTATTTAAAGAACCAATAGTGTGGATAATGAGACAGCAAAAGAGGATGGCCTTGTCTGAGGCTGGTGGCATTATTCATCAGTTGCATGTTTCTGGAAGACCATTTAAAAAATTTATCAAAAGCTCTAAATATAGTTGTAAGATTTTCCTCTGCAATCCACCTTTAGCACATTCCTCCCTAAGAAGCCCTCAGACAGGAGCATGGAGCTTTATCTGTAGGGACGGGCATCGTCAGTGCTTGGAGGAAAAAAACTTGGGGCCAGTGTGAAGGGCAACTATGTAGCCTTTCCAAACAAATACATAGAATAATGACAGGAGCAATATTTATAAATGACTATTAATAAATCCCAATGATGAAATTACAGGCATAAGCAATGTAACTAGTACTTCCTTGGTGCTTTACTAATTCAAGGAGGTCACGTAGTCCTTTTTTAATTGAAAAAATTTTTTTCATATGCTATATTCTGATCATAGTTTCCCCTCCCCCAACTCCTCCCAAATCCTTCCCACCTCCCCACCCACTCAACTCCATGGCCTTTTTTCTCTCTTTTTCTTTAGAGAGCAAACAGGTAAACAAATAAACAGAAACCCCAAACAAACTAGACTAAAAAAATGAAAAAAATAAAACGAAAGAAAATAAAACACAAGAAACCTACACACAACTCATAAAAACACAAAACCATAATATACCAAAAAACTAATAAGACAAAAAAAAAAATGCCCAAACAAAGCAATACGAGACAAAAAGTCTCCAAAAATACTACTGAGTTTGTTTCGTGTTGGTGGGCATGGGCCCGCCTTTAAGTGTGGTCCATATAACCGATGAGACCCCACTGGAGAACACTAATTTTTCCTGTGCAGGTGGGTATCAACTGAAGACAGCTTCTTGGTTAGAGGTGGCATCCAGCATCCACGTCCTCTCTCCGTGCTGAGACCCTGTCTGACTTGAACCTGTGCAGACCTTGTGCATGCTACCACAGTCTCTGTGAGCTCCTACGTGTGTGTGTGTGTGTGTGTGTGTGTGTGTGTGTGTGTGTGTGTGTGTCAGTCCTGCTGTATTTGGAAGACACTGTTTCCTTGGTATCATGAATCATCCCTGGCTCTTACAACACTTCTGCCTCCTCTTTTGCATGTTTCCCTGTAGAATCCTGTTTAGGACTGAGCATTTCACAGTCTCTCACTCTCTGCATGTTGTCCAGTTGTGGGTCTCTGTGTTAGTTTCCGTCTACTGCAAGAAGCAACTTCTCTGATGAGGGCCGAGCAAGGCACTGGTCTCTGGGTAGAGCAGAATGTCATTAGGAGTCATTTTATTGCTAGGTTCCTTAGGCAGAACAGTAGTATTTGGTTTTCCCCCAGGAGCCCATGGGGAAATCTTGGGAGGTGGGTACCCTACCTTAGAAGCAGAAGATGAATCTGGAGAGTCCCTCAGAGCAACCTTCCTGTAGGTAGGCAGCAGGTGGCAGAGCTGGGTTCTATACCCCTGAGGCCAGCAATCTCCTGGAGCAGCAGATTCTTAGAACTTGTTAGAAATGCTAGTCCCAAGGCCGGCTCTCCTTCCCAGAAACTCTGGGCTGAGGCCTGACAACCAGTGTCTGAGCAAGCCTTCTGGGAAGGGGACCACCACATAGATCAAGTCCAACTTTCCTTGAAATGAAGTTGGGAAAAAAACCATATAAAAGTGGCAGCGCCGGTGGGACGGCTCACCGGGCAAAGGTGATTGCTGCGCAAGCTTCATGGGCCTGCATTTGATCCCCAGAACTCACAAGAAGTTGGAAAGAAAGAATCCATTTCACAAAGTTGTCCCCTGACTTCAACCACAAGCTACAGTACCCCCTCTACCCCTTGTCATAAATGTATATGTAACAATTTAAAAATGTCTTGTACCCCAGTCATTAAGATATTAACAATGGGGATGGAGAGAAGGCTCAGTGGTTAAGAGCACTGACTGCTTTTCCAGAGGACCTGGGTTCAATTCCCAACACCCCCATGGCAGCTCACAGCTGTCTGTAACTCACTTCCAAGGGATCCAACACCCCCACAAAGACATGAATGTGGACAAAATACCAATGCACATAAAATAAAATTAAATAAAATCTTTTTTTTAAAGAAAAGGATATAAACAATGTCACTTCTGGATAATGGGGTTTTGAGTGATTTTGTTTTTCCTCTCTCTGTCTCCCCCTGCCCGCTCTCTGTGGCATGTTTGCAGTTTCCAAAAGGCAGCAAGGTAAAATAAAATACATGCTCTTGTAAAAAAAGGAGGAAGAAGGAGCAAAAGACAGAAGTGGGTGAGCGATGTGCACTTGCAGGAAGGGACCTGCAGACAGACATCTTTTTTCCCCAGAAGCTTAGGCAGTGCTTGTGACATTATGGGGATCCTCTGCAGTCTTGCTATAGTGATACCCTGTGACTCAGCAGGTCCAGATGGTTGACATTTTGCATTTCTACCCAGCTCCCAGCCCCTGCTGCTGATGCTGGTCTAGGGGACCACGTTTTGAGAAACTAGGGGCCAGAGAAACTCAAGCTTCTAACTTAATGCAAGCTCCACGATGGGAAGGATGTGCTTCGGTAATGTTCCCAGCACTGAGAACCGGAAGAAGAACCCTTACCACACGAATGAAAGGAGATGCTACAGCTGAGGACCCAGGAAGCCAGCCCTCTTGGCCTTCTGCTCTCAAAGCCTGCCTCCATGACATACTTCCTCCAGCAAGACTGTAGGCATCACCGTCAGCCAGCTGTGGCCTCTCAATGATAATGCCTGTGACTGGGCAGGGTGACAGCTCCGGGTATTGATTCAATACGTAAAACCCACTAGGCCTAGGCTAGGATTGCCAAAATTTGAGTTTTGCTTGAAACAAAAAGTATCAAGAACTTGGCAACCCCAGCCAGACTGGTTCTGGGAAGCTCAAGAAAAGATGTCAGAAATATCTAGGTTGAGGTTACTGCAGAAATATTAATCATCCACATAGGCTGCTCGCTGCCTTTGGATTACAGGTTAGGCTTGTAAATCTGAAGTAAATTATACACTCTTGATATTCTCCAGCCCCGTACTGTATAATGATAAATTATACAGTTATAGGCCTCAGCCCAAGTTATAACAAATTATACCGCAGTGTATAATTATCCAGCACTGCACCATGTAATAATAAATTAGACAGCTACCAACCTAAGTTGAGATTCCTGGAAGAAACAGCAGAACAAGCAGGAGCCATTGACCTAGTCCTCTGATGGAGTCCCTGTCAGACAAGTCAAGTGTCAAAGGAAAGAGGTGGTGACTGATCCCTTCCTTTCCCTGCTTAGATGGATGCTCCCTTGGCTGTGGGCACACACTTGGCCAAGGAGTTCTGGATTAACTTAGAATCCAGCACTCAGGGGTCCTTGGATAAAGGGAACTGCTTGTAAATTAAAGTGATCCACAATGTTACATTGTCCATCCTGGCCTATTTTGTCCATCACATGGTATGGCAGTCACTGAAACTAATGATTTATTTAAAAAAAATAAAGGTTTATAAATGAGGCACCCACATGTGGAGTGAACCTACACCCAAGTCTGCTTCTCAGGAGCGGGATTTGGGATGTTCAGGGGTTATAGTGTTATGAATGAGAAACGTCCCTCATAGCCTTGGGCATTTGAACACTTGGCTCCTAGTTGGTGGCTCTGTTAGGATGGTTCAGGTGGCATTGACTTGCTGGAGGAAGCACATCACAGGGAACAGGATTTGAGAGCTGAAGGCTTCATCCTCCTCCAGTTCAGTCTCTGCTTCCTGTTTATGGTGAAGCACGTGGGTGCTCAGCATCCTACTCCAGCCGCCCTGCCTGCCACTTGCTGCCATGCTTCAGCACCATGGTATACTCTTTACCCTCTGGAACTATAAGCCCAATGAACTCGTTCTTCTAATTCTGATGGTTCTCTGTTGACTCTTTGTCCAGAGGACCTGTGTATTAGAGAAAGTGTGGTATTGATATTACTTACTATTAATGGATTGGTGTTACTCTGTGTCTTTAAATCTAGTAGCAGATCTTTTTTTTTTTTTTTTATGAAACTGTGTCTTCTAAAATTTGGTGCATATATGTTTAGGATAGTAATGCTTTCCTGGTTAATGTTCCTTTGATTAGAATGAAGTGTCCCTCTTTATCTTTTCTGATTAGTTTTATTTGAAGTCTACTTTGTCAGATGTTAGGATAGCAATGCTTGCTTACTTCCTGCTTCCATTTGATTAGAGTGCTTTTCTCCGTCCTCGTCCTCTGAGACAGTGCCCAGCTTTAAAATGAAGATGTCTTTCTTTTAGATAACAGATAGATGGTTTTTGTTCTTGATCCATTCAGTCATCCTTGGGCTTTTGATTGGAGAATTGAGGCCATTGATATTTAAAATTATTATTGAAATGTGTGTTAATTATGATCATTGTGTTGTTGACTTTTGGTGTTGTTTGTGTTCTCAGGGATGTCTTGTGTTTTAATAATTATGGCTTCATATTTCTTCCACATTCTTTCTGTTGGGCTCACTCATCTTTCAGCCTGAATGAATCTTTCCTGTATTTTCTTTAGGTTTTCTTTGTTGGCTATAATTTTTTCAGGCTGTTTATGTTATAGAAAGTTTTTCTTTGTCCTTCAATCATGGCAGATAGTTTTTCTGAATATATTAGTCTATGCTGGACATCGTGGTTTTTAGTACTTGGAAGTCATTGCTCTAGGCTCTTCTGGCTTTCTAAATTTCCATTGAGAAATCAGCTGCTGTTCTGATGGATTTTCCTTTATGTGACTTGTGTTTTTCTTCTTGTAGCTTTCTTTCATTACGTATACTTAGTGTTTAAACAGTGATCTGCTGTGAGGATTTTTGTTTCTGGTCCTGTCTATCTGGTGTTCTGTATGCTTCTTGTATCTGCATGGGTGTGTCTTCCCTGAGTTTGGGGAAGTTTTTTTTCTCTGATCTTTTTGTAGATCTGGTCTACGGCATTGACTTGGGATCCTTCTCTCTCATCTATGCCTATAATTCGCAGGTTTGCTATTTTTCATGGTGTCTCTCATTTCCTGTGGTATAATTATTTGTTTCGATAGTCCTTGCTTATTTTAAAGTCTAGCTCCTCTACTTTGCCCTGAGTCCCAACAGCCTTTCTTCTGCTTTGTTCATTCAGTTAGAAGGCTTTCCTTTGAGTTTTCTGTTTCAAGTACCGGGTTTTTCCATTCCATCTCCACTTCAGATTGAGTCCTCTTCAGTGGCGCTATCTCCAGGTTGAATTCCATTCTCAGGTCTTGGATTGTCTTCGTTGTTTTCATCAGCCTTATGTTTGTGTTTTGGGGAAATCATTCAGGTACTTATCAGCCTTAAAATCTCCCTCCTTAATTTCATTGAACTGTTTCTTCGTGTCTTCTTTAAGTTCCTTGAATTCTTTGATGAAGTTTATGGTTGTTCTTTTAAATTCCATGTCCTGGAGTTCATCTAGGTAATTCTCATTGACAAACATTTCTACAGGACTGATAGTTTTTGGAGAGAAGATACTGATGTGATCTTTCATATTGTTGGTATTCTTGAGATGAAATCTGGGCATGTGAACTTCCTTTGTTAGTTCAGGCTAGACCCTGGAGGAGGACATGGAAAATCTGGGTATCTCTCTTTTCTTTTAATAGCATATTGAATATGCATGCAATATGATTCCATTGTAATAAAAAGGGTCCTGGTAATGCAAAGGGGTGAGGAAATGAAAGTACGTGCTTGTCTGCCTGCAGTGGGCAGGTTGCTGGGAGGAGGTGGCATTAATTATGTCAAGGGTGAAGACGACTTTATACGGTATACAGGACACGGTGTCATGGGTGAAAAAAGATAGTCCTTGGGGACTAGTAATCCCTTCCAGGTGACAGTGAAAGTTAGGTAGAAGGTGAAGTGTGCCCGTGAGAGTCTCCTGTAGGAATCTGGCTCTATCCTGAAGGCATGGGTCCCTTGAGAACGTCCCTTGAGAACTTCTCAGCTCTACCGTGTAGTCTAAACAGTGAACCTGAGCCTTGCAAGTACCGCTCCAGCTAGGCTCTTGTGAGTTCACTAAGCACATATGCCAATGCTCTTCCTGTGGCTGCTGGAACCTGCTTAACTTTGTAAGCCCCTCCTGGAAGGAGACTCCCGAGGCATCCGGATTCATGGATTGAGCAGCTGCAACATTCCGGCCTCTCTCTTTTGCAAATGGCCATTGTTGGGCTACCCAGCCCCTGTCATGTAAGGCAATGCTGTACATCCTGTTATAGTATGTACATATTGGTTCTAGTGCTTCTGCCGCTTTCGAGAACGCTGCTGAATCCTCCAGATCAGTTTTAGAAAGATAACATGAAGCATCGTCCAAACAGCCCCACTGCCAGCACTAAAAACAAATTGGCACATGCACACTGCTGTTGAAATCTCAGCTACCCACTCCTTCCCCAAAATGAACTGGAGAATAGGCTCAAAGTGAGGGGGAAGTAATGGAAGGAAGCTTCAATCTCAGCTGCAGTGGCTACTGGTTAAAAGAAAGATCTGTCAAAAGCTGAGTATAAAAAGGAAACCTTGGCAGCAGAACTGATTTGGAATAGAAGCCGGAAGATCTTGGCCAGCAGGTGGTGGCTACAACCAGGGGCACCAAGGAGATGGGAGATAAGAGAGTCAGGTGGGTCTCAGAGGGGCAAAAATTAGAGGGCTCATGGGTCAGTGGCTCCCTGGGTTTCTGGGATTCAGAGAAGTTTGAAGAAGAGTTTGCAACAGCCTTTCAGCATCTGAAACTGCAGGGCCTGGCTTCACGGCAGTCTCAGGGCAGGGCCTTGCTTTCAGCGCTTAACAGAAGGAAAGCAATTCTGTGTGATTGGAAGAATGGGGGTAAATCGGCCCGCTTCTGGGGGTTGATAGCTGCTTGCTGGCTCCTCTTGGTATAGAAAACCCATAGACCAGGGGTTCTCAACCTGTGGATCTTGACCCCTTTGGGGTTGCAGATCAGATATTTACATTATGATTCATAACAGTAGCAAAACACAGTTAAAATAATTTTGTGATTGGGGGTCATCACAACATGAGGAGCTGTATATTAAAGGGTCACAGCATTAGGAAGGTTGAGAAACACTGCTCTAGGCAGTCTTAGCCACTTAGCCTGTTCCTCAGAGTTTCTTCTAAACTACTGGCAACTCCATACTGCATCAAGAAATCCATCAAGAAATGCATTTCCAACTGCTGGGTTTGTGCCAGGGGCAGAGGGTGTGTGCAGAATGTTCTCAGGAGTGTAGCATCTGAGAGTTGGCCGGATTGAACGTAGGCAGTGTGACATCCTGAGAGTAATGTTCGTGACTCTGACCCTACCACCTCACTTTTTAGAGTTTTTATGCAATGATATTTATGACAAAATTTATTATAAGTAGGGAACACTAGAGGCAGCACAAATCTGTATCAAGGGATTTTTAAATTAATTTATTATGGAGAGAGCCTGTTTCTCCTTCAACTCCATCCTCCTCACCTGGACCTGCAGGTCACACCCTGGAGGTGGTATGGTCCTAGCTGGAGGTGGCCTCCAGGATCCCACCAGCATCATTTGTCTCATGTGCCTGGGTGACTCCAGGAGTCTAATGGCTTCCACCTTTCTCCATTGGTGTCCTTCTAGACCATTTCTACACACAGCCCATGTTCCCACCCCAGGGGAATTGTGTGTGGTTCAGGATAAAGTCCAATTTCCTCACCAGGCCCCAGGTCCTACCCCACCCACATCCTTCAGAATGATCCTTCTCTCCCTCCTGGAGCTCAGCTCCACCTCCCAGCCTTAGCCCTGGCTGCTCCTGTCTTGACTACACTATTCCCTCACCTTCTTCTCTTTCTCCAGGGGGAAGTATAAATGTCACCTCTGTTTCCCTCTCCAGCCCAGAGAGGGAAAAGGCCCACAGCTTTGCCTAGCTTATACTTTTTTGCGTAACATTCAGCACAAGAGGATGCAGTCTCAACTGATCATGTTCTTATCTCTCCCCCTAGGACTCGGAGTAAGGATTTAATGGGCCATGTGTCCTTCTCTGGTATCCTTGCTTAGAAGTTGTTCACTCTACACGTTTGGCAAATGAGAGAATGAATGTAAGTTGTTGTTGTTGCTTTTTAAATGAGGTCTTTCTTATGAGGTGTCCCAAGTACACACAATAAATAAGAGCCTGCTTATGGGAAACACGAAGACTACAGGCTTAGCACAGCTGCCTATTTTCAGGACCTCACAATCACCTGGGTCTATTTCTGCTTTCCTACTTATTGACTTACATAATTAGGTCTTCACAACAACTTTATCATGTTGGCATGGTGTTTGGGACCATTCACAGAGGAGAAAATGGGCAGAGAGGTTAGGAAACTCAAATAACTTTAATCCCCGCACTCAGGAGGCAGATACAGGCTGATCTCTGTGAGTTCAAGGCCAGGCTGGTCTCTGTATTAAGTTCTAGTTCAGCTAGGGTTACAGGGTAAGACCCTGTCTCCAAAATAAACAAACAAATACATAACTAAAGAGTGGACATTTTAGAAAATCTTGAACAAGATCAAGGCACACAGCCAGGAACAGGAATCTGGGAAGTCAGAGGGTCTAGCCTCCTGGAAGACATTAACTAAAGATTTTACAGTGCTCATGGCAGTGGGTGGGGAGGTGGGAGACAGGAGGCTGTAAAGTCAGGAAACAGTGTCTATACTGTTTATACCTCCATAGCACCAACTGACTTGAACAAACCACCTCCCTTCTCTATTCGAACTATGGAACCAGAGCTGCTAAGAATACACTGGATAATGCGCTCACAGTGTCCAGTGGGGACCTCACCACTGTGGACACTAACAGTACAGCAGCAGACTTGTGGGAAACAGGTCTAGAAGTCACAGTCCCAACACCTTGAGTAGGCCACACAGGGCTCTATAAGCCTGGTGGCTTGGCTTAAGGCATGAGTCCCTTGTGGAGCCCCAGCTGTCCCAAGGCTGTTGTTCCTGTGTGGTGGAACATGACACTCTTGGAGTCTCCCCAGGGGAATGTGCCCGGGCCAATCGTGAAATAACAGGGATTCAGGCAGCCTCCAGGTGCTAAGCGCAGTCTTGACCTCAAAGAGCCTTTGCGGCAGCCTGGGAAAGATGAGCCCTCACAACTTGGCCACAGCAGAGCGAATCATGCAAAAGAGACATCAAGTGTCTGGGAAATGTGATACATGCTGGGCAGCAGCCTGTTTCTCCAAGAAATCTCCCATGAAGACTAGGCTGCACACCTCTCCATTTACGTTCCCTTTTCCTTCCCGCTGGGGACTTGACACTGACTATGGCTCACAGTTCTTTTTCTTTTCCTTCCTTCCCTCCCTCTTCCCTTCTCTCCTCCCCTTCCTTCTTCCTTTCCTCCTGAAGAAGGCAGTTGTTATGTTGCCCAGGCTGGCCTCAGACTCCTAGGCTGAAGCCACATCCTACCTCTGCCTTTCAAGTGCTGGAACTATGGCCACACACCATGTTATCAAGCCCTGATGTAATTTTGATTACTTGGAAATTCCCCTTATCTTCAAACAAGGCCTTGGGTTTCTCAGCTGCTTTCCATATTCTGACCTGAAGTAGGCATAAAACAAATACTTCTCTAATTAATTATTTTTTTTTCCTGCTCATTTTGTTCTGTTGGAAAGGCCCCAGAAAGAATATTGCTTTGAACAGTTTCAGGTGGGTAAACTTGGACTTTGTTTCATCTTTAACCCATGATCCTCTCTGAAACTTTGCTTTTAAGTGTTGCTGGGCACAGGGATCAGCCTGCCTGGATTTTAACCCAGGCTCTGTCTCTTGCCAGATGTCACCTTAAAATCTTTGTTGTACCTCAGTCTCCTCAACTTGGAAATGGACCCTCATGATACTTGTCTTAGATACTTTTCTATTACTGTGATTAAAACACCATGACCAGGGCAACTTCTAAAAGGAAGCATGTATTTGAGGCTTACAGTTTCAGAGAGTGGCAGGGAGCATGACCACAGACAGGCAGGCATGGTAGTAGAGCAGTAGCTGGGAATTCACATCTATAGCTAACTGGGAATGACATGGGCTTTTGAAACCTCAACATCCACCCCACCCCCAGTGGCACACCTCCTGCAAGGCCACACCTCCCAATCCTTCCCAAACAGTTTCACCAACTGGGTACCAAGCTTTCAAACATATGAGCCAATGGGGTCTTTCTCATTCAAACCACCACAGCACCTCTTTAGAGATCGGTGTGGGGGCTATAAATAGACTGGCATACATAAAGTGCTTACAAGAAAAACTGGCACACAGTAGAAGTTAGCTATTACTTATTATTATATTATTTCTCTTAAGATGAATTTTATTAAAGCATATAAATAGTATACCAATTTTTTTGTTTATAGTTTGACCAGCTCTGCTATCCAGACACTCCCACTGAATCTGCATACAGCACTCAAGATGCAGAACATTTCCACCTTCCCCAAGACCCCTCTGCCACTTCTGGTCCCGCCCCCCCCCCACACACACACCAGCTCCTGATAGGGGAGATGCACTGGTTCTTGGTTCTAGCACTTTGCATAAAATGGATGCATATCTGAGTGCTGGCTTCTTTGGACCAACATCGTTTTGTGTGTGTGTGTGTGTGTGTGTGTGTGTGTGTGTGTGTGTGTGTGT
>CABHPP010130669.1:22500-26299 GCA_902168425.1 Peromyscus attwateri | reverse complement strand
ACACACACACACACACACACACACACACACACACACACACACACACACGGTAGGGGTGGGGGATGAAAGAGGAAGCAAGCTGAACACCAGCATTCCTTTCTCTGACAGTGGCTATGTGGCCTGACACTTGCCACGGTGCCTTCCTTAAACTGTGATCCAAAACAAACCCTTCTTTCCATCAGTTGCTTCCGTCAAGTCTTTTATCACAGCAGTAAGAAAAATAACTAGTACAAACAGCTTGTGATTTACCTATGGAAATAACTAGACTAGAGAATGGTTATTTTGCTTATGATGTGGGGATTAACCCCAGGGCCTCCTCACCCATGCTCGGCAAGCACTCCACCACTGACCCACATCCACAGCCCAGAACGGTATTTTGTTGCTTGCTGAAAATACTCGGAAAGGAGAACTGGTTGCAGATGTTTGTGGTTATACAAGGAGGTCTCTGAAAGCACGCAAAGCTGTCTGCCCACGAAGCATCCCACCGCATCTTTGGGTTCAAAGAAAAGGAGGAATCATCATTTGCCTTTAAGATCTTGGATAATTTTTTTCCTTGAATGTATCTGTTGTTTGGATGCTGGCAGATGGAAAAGGCCACAGAACGAGCAGGCCAAAGCTGTCAGAATGGGTCACAAAGCAGAGGAAGTCTGGTAAATTGATGTTATGGTCAGCTGATTCTCTATCCCTGACCCTACTTTTCCTTTTCACTTGAAGAAAAGATGCAGTAAAGATAAATCCACCTCAGCAATACAGATGCTGGCTATCGCAGATGCATAGTTACAGGATCAGCCTCCTGAGAAAGTTCTACTGGCATGGCAAAGTAAAACCAAACTGAAAACCAAACAAGAAAGCAGGAAGAAGATGTGGTTGAAACTATCTGTCTGTTGCCATTAGCAACTCACTTTTAGCCCTGATTGACAGCAGTACAGTAAAAGTGTCTAGTACTATAGGTGATACCATGTCTGCTGGAACAATATTAGTAAGGCTCATCACAGGCAAATTCAGCCCTACTAAGACAAGCATGCAGTTGAAACCAATAAGAAAACATCAGTGGGTTTCTTGAGTTTTATTTTACAGGACTGAAGTCAGGCAACTAGAATAAGGAACCAGAATTTACAGCCTGGGCATAACTGTCATTCGTACTAGAAAAAGAAATTTCTTAAGTGTTTGAAGGTTGTAGCAAATACAACCCTCTGTATTTATGTGGAGTTGCCTGGGTGTGGTCATTTGGCAAAAAATTACACTATTACTCTGAGGTCAGAGAACCAGATGTATTTTGAGATCCTTAGCTATGTGATCTCATCAAAGTTGTGTAACTGAACTCAGCAGAACCTTGGCTAGAATAGATGAAGAATATTCATATACATGTATATAATTAACACTACTGGTCTGTGTTACTATTAGAAAAACCAACGTCAGGAAGCAAGTCACAGAAATACTTTTTTTTAAAAAATGATTTTTATTGATTTATTATGTATACAGTGTCTGCCTGCACACCAGAAGAGGGCACCAGATCTCATTATAAATGGTTATGAGCCACCATGTTTTTGCTGGGAATCGAACTTAGGTCCTCTGGAAGAGGAGCCAGCACTCTTAACCTCTGAGCCATCTCTCTAGCCCCAGAAATACTTTTAATAGTGGCTGCAGAGATGGCTCAGCAGTTAAGAGGACTGGCTGCTCTTGCAGAGGACCCGGGATTGGTTTCCAGCATCCACATGGTGGCATACAACCATCTGTAACACCAGTTCCAGGGGATATGAGGCCCTCTTCTGACTTCCATACATACAACCATCTGTAACTCCAGTTCCAGGGGATATGAGGCCCTCTTCTGACTTCCATACATACAACCATCTGTAACACCAGTTCCAGGGGATATGAGGCCCTCTTCTGACCTCCGTAGGCACTGCACACATGTGGTACACAAACATACATGCAGACACCCACACACATAGAGTAACTAAACATTTTTTAAAAAGAAATGCTTTTGAAATGACAGATAATAAAATATATTCATCTAATAATAACAGCTGCTTCTTAAGGGCTGTGTGCCAGGCACTGTGCTCTCACATCAACACTCACAGTATTGTGACCTATTTACAAATTCTAAAATTCTAAAAACTAAGGCTGTGGGTGTGGTGGTTTGAATAAAATGGCCCCCATGGACTCATAGAGAGTGGTACTCTTAGCAGGTGTGGCCTTGTTGGAGTAGGTGTGGCTTTGTTGGAGGAAGTGTGTCACTGGGAGTAGGTTTTGAGGTCTCAAAAGCTCAAGCCAGGCTTAGTAACACAGTCTCTTGCTGTGCCTGAGAATCAAGATGTAGAACTCTCAGCTCCTTCTCCAGCACCATGTCTGTCTTCATGCCTCCATATTTCCCGCCATGATGATAATGGACCAAACTTTTGAACTGTAAGCCAACCCTAGTTAATTAGATGCTTTCATTTATAAGAGTTGCTGTGGTCATGGTGTCTCTTCACAGCAATAGAAACCCTAACTAAGACGCATGACAAATGGACTTTATCAGGAATCTCATGGTATCAAAAGGCTAGGCTATGATACAAATTCAGAACTCTGGTACCAGAGCCTGGGTCCTTTTTTTTTTTTTTTTTTCCTTGAGACAAGGTTTCTCTATGTAACAGTTCTAATTGTCCTGAAACTTGCTTTGTAGACCAGGCTGGCCTCAAACGCACAGAGATCCGCCTGCCTCTGCCTTCCAAGTGCTGGAATTAAAGGCGTGCGTCACCACCGCCTGGCAAGCCTGGGTCCTTTTAGTCTACTAACCAGTCAACTGCAGAGAACTCTGAGTTTCATGTGATATGCCATTTCCAGGTCCTTCTTGTATGTAGGTGGAGACACATGTCTACTATTGTTAATGGCACGTGGCTAGAGTGGACTTAGACTCATCCAAGGGCCACATGACCTCTTACACTGTCTCTTTTGCCACTTGTAGAGACCAAGGATTCTGAGTTGGTGGCATCACAGGTGCCCTGCAGTTTACTGCTTTAGCAAGCTGTTCAGAAAAGCCACCAACTCAGCTTCATCCTCTTAGGTGTTCTATCAACGAGAAACACACCTGGAGTCTGTTAAGTTCCTGAGATTTTGAGGTTGAGTATTTCAGCAGGTAGTGAGACAAAATGGACTCCAAATTCAGTTTTTAAAAAATATTTAACTAAAAAATCAAGTTGATTTCTGTCATTTTGAAAAGAACTCACGGGGCTGGAGAGATAGCTCAGAGGTTAAGTGTATGTCTCTCTTCCAGAGGAGCTGGGTTCAGCTGCCAGCACCCACATGGGGCAGCTCACAATTGCCTGTAACTCCAGTTTCAGTGAGATCTGATGCCTCCCCTGCCCTCTGAGGACACCTGCACACACATGTATTGCACACACAAACTCACACCACAAACATGCAAATACAAAAAATTAAATATTTTAAAAAGAACCTAAGTTGCCATGTGAGTTAACTTCTCATAAAAAGTCACTAAATTCAGTGAATAAAAATAAGAGGTTATTACTTGAACTTGAATTTGTTTAACAAATACAGTACAAGCATTTTCTGCAAAATGTTTGGGACAGTCTTACTGTAAAAATCATTAATTGGCCTGGTGGCGGCTGTAGTGCACGCCTTTAATCCTAGCCCTTGGGAGGCAGAGCCCGGAGGATTTCTGTGAGTTCGAGGCCAGCTTGGTCTACAGAGCGAGATCCAGGACAGGCACCAAAACTACACAGAGAAACCCTGTCTCGAAAAACCAAAAAAAAAAAAAAATCATTAATTGTTTATTTTAAATTCAGATTAAGTCAAATGC
>CABHPP010130669.1:0-20000 GCA_902168425.1 Peromyscus attwateri | reverse complement strand
AAATTTATGTGTATGTCTACTTGTCTGTATGTACACTATGTGTGTGCAGTATCTGTGCATGCCAGAAGAGGGCATCAGATTTCCTGGAACAGGAGTTATAGGTGGTTGCATGCTGCTCTATGTGAGTGCTGGGAACTGAACTCTGGTCCTTTGTAAGAGCAGCAAGTGTTCTCAACCACTGAGCCATCTCTCCATTTTGAAAAAAATACTTTCTTATATTTTTAATTATATATGCCTTTCCTCTTGAGTAATTCATTCATTTTTTTAAAAGAAATAATTTGATCTTTGTTCACTAATTTTATTTTTGTGCCTAAACACCTTAGCATGGATTTAAAACTGAAATCAAGTTTTCTTTTCAAGAAAATAGAAGGGCTGGTGATATAGTTCAATGACAGAGAGTTTGTCTAACAAGTATAAGTTCCTGTGTTTGATCCTGGCAACACACACACACACACACACACACACACACACACACACACGAAGAAAAAATGGAAGTGAGCTAATGAGATATCCCCTAGGAAGGAAAGAAAAGGGCAAACTAGAGACATGAAGTACAAATGGTGTCCTCGAGCTGGGCGGTGGTGGCGCATGCCTTTAATCCCAGCACTCGGGAGGCAGAGGCAGGGGGATCTCTGTGTGTTCGAGGCCAGCCTGGGCTACAGAGCGAGATCCAAGAAAGGCACCAAAACTACACAGAGAAACCCTGTCTCGAAAAACCAAAAATAAATAAAATAAAAAATAAAACAAGCAAACAAACAAATAAAAACCCCCAAAACAAACTAACAAAAAACAAAAAAATAGTGTCCTCAAAGTTCTTTCCCATAGTTGAACCCATCCTCTTGATTTGGGGCTGCTGTTAACCACAATGGTTTTAATTTCCTTTTGAAAACTTACCCGTTGAGCAAGTTTACTGTTGCTGCTGGGATACGCTGTGGTTGTCAGGCATGCGTGTTGGGTGCTTGCTATGCCCCAGGCCACACATGGTAGTTCAATTAGTCTTTATGATGAATTGAGGAAGGAAGCCCCATTGTTACGCTGTTGTTAACCAGGAAATAGAGGCAGGAAGTACAACTGCCCCATCCGGACAGCAATAGTGTGGGGGTTGGCATGATCTTTAGGGGTCCATAACATCTTTCTCAGCTCCCGATACTGTCTTCAGGGAATGACTCTGATATTCCTTTCAAGTCTATAAACAAATGGATGGCTTCCTGCGCTCCTGAGCTTTAGAAGTAGCAGTTAGGAAGTGTTATGAGGGAAGAAAGGAAAGGGAGGCAAAGATAACTTCATGCAAATAATCCTAATTAAGGCAGCTCTGCTAAAGGCTTTTTCAGAGACTGCTCTCATGGCCCGAATTTCAGTTCTCTCCAGTGACATAGGCATGGCCAGTAGAAAGTGCTGACTGGAAATTACGTGTGTGCAGAGGGTACATGACCTCTCCTCTGCTCTTAGTCCTCTCTTCTGGCTAGGGACAATCCTGGTTGCTACAGAAGAGAGGAACATACTCCCACAGAACCATCAGTAAAAGGAAGCTGGTTCAGACACCAAGGTCTACTAAGCTAACACCTGGTTGGTCTTGTTGAGTCTTCCATGGGAGAGAAATGAGCTTGTCTTTACTCACTACTACTTCTGGGGTTAGCAATAGGAGACGGATGTATAGCTGATGTCAACTGCAGAGGAGGTGTGAAGGGTGATGCAGAAGACGACAAGGAATAATTATATGGCATACTTCTAGTGATCTCTCCTCACCTCCATGTCTCTCTGTGGGCCTGTTGGTGTGTACATAAAGTCACGGAGGTTGGAGGTTTGAGAAAGGGAATTTGCATGTATGGTGTAGTTGATCAGTTTTCTTTGCTTTTTGGAGTGGGATTTTTTCTTTACCTGAAGACCTCTGAGTCATTTTTGTTTCTTTTTAACACTGGGTTATAAAACGGAATTACCTTTGTCTACATTGGAAGAAAGGAAGGATCAAACAGATGCAGAGCTGTGTACCCCAAAGGCAGTGCACTGATCACTCCTGTGTCACTATGACCAATTGACTGACCTAAACAATGTTAGGGAGGAATTGTTGCATTTTAAAAATGGTAGGAAGGAAAAACGCCATACAACAGGATCCATGTAGGAGGTTTATTGAGGGGAGGGGAGAGAAGGGGGCAGAGACTGGTCCCTGGGGAGAGAGTGGAGAGAGAGAGAGAGAGAGAGAGAGAGAGAGAGAGAGAGAGAGAGAGAAAAGAAGAAGAAGAAGAGGAAGAAGAAGAAGAAGAAGAAGAAGAAGAAGAAGAAGAAGAAGAAGAAGAAGAAGAAGAAGAAGAAGAAGAAGAAGAAAGGGAGAGACAGAGACTGGAGGCGTACAAGGCCCGCCTTTGATAAGGAAACGTAGTGAATGTGCACAGGGGTGCTCGTAGTGGTGACAGCTGAGATATATCCTGTCAGGACCCTAAGGGCCTAACAGGAATTATTTATTTATTTGTTTGTTTGTTTATTGTTTATTTATTTTGGTTTTTGGTTTCAGGAGGTTCAGCATACCATCACTTGGCCCCGTGTCCTTGTGCAGAACATATGGCACTATGCAGAGAAACATTCTTCACCTCAGAGAAAAAGGAATGCCAACCCCTGGATGGCTTTCTCCTTTTCCCTTTTTATTCTGTCTTTGCCCTGACTCTTGGGTGTCACCCATATTCAGGGTGGGCCTCCCCATTTCCCCAGTTAATCCTCTCTGCAAAGGTTCTCACAGACACACCAGAAGAATGCTACACCCATCTACTACATGACTCTAAAGCCAATCAAATAACCAATGAAGATTAATCGACACAGTTAAGATGACCTGTCAGTGGAATTTGTTCCTATGACTTTTATGTTCATTTACATCCTGGTTGATATGTCTTCAGCAAAACTAGCAAAAATTAATAAGAGCATGCATATCACACTGTAAGCAGAATAGAGAGGTGTTATCTATGAAATGTTGTTATCTAAAGAATCTGAGCTATCCCATTCCAAACATTTTAGTTAGTTTCTGTGTATGTCTGTTATCTATTTGAGCTGTTGTCTTGAAGATTTATTTACATGTATGAGTATTTTGCCTGCATGTACATATGTGCACCAACTATGTGGCTGGTGCCTGTGGAGGTCAGAAGAGGATGCTGGATCACTTGGAACTGAAGTGTTAGTAAATTGGTTGCAGAACATGCAACTCTGTGGGTTTGGTGCCCCAGGTTTTGGCACCAAAAATGTTAGTAAATTGGTTGCAAAACGTGCATCTCTGTGGGCTTGGTGTCCCGACTACCTGGGGAGTCAGGCAACACCTTGAGCTGTGTAGCAAAGCTGTGATGGCTGAAACTGCAAGGAGACAGTTCATCCCTGGAGGGCGAGGTATCCTGGACACCTGGAGCTGTGTAGCACAGCTCTGACTGCTGGGACTGCAAAGAAGCAGCCCAAGCCTGGAAGGGAAAATTTCCTGACTTCTCAGGAGAGTCAGGCCTGGAATTGCTTCAATAGGGAAGAGTTACTACCCTATCCGATAAATATGGAGGAAGGAGCATTACCTCAGGCCACTTATACATAGTATACAGATGGCAGCGCCTTCCTATATGAAGGAGTACGTGAAGTAGGATATGTAATCATCTCAGATACTATAGTGGTCAAAACACAAGCTCTTCCAGCCCACACCACAAATCAGCAGGCTGAACTGATAGTTCTAACCCGTGCTTGTCAATGAGCAAAGAGACAACCCCAAAAACTATATACAGACCACCAGCCTGCCTCTGGTCTCAGAATAATGAGACCTCATCAGCCTGTCAAGGCTCATGCCCCACCATATCAGGTCATGCCCTACCTCTTCTCCTACTTCTTCCCACTCACTCATATTGCTATCAAACTCTACATTTGGAGATTTAAGGTTCAGGAGACATATGCTCAGCAGTTCAACCAGACTACTCATATGGTAGGGTCTGGAGACTGCTGGAAACATAATGCATATGCAGGGAAACATCCTGCCTGCTATGAAGAATGGGGAATCTTTTTTTTTTTTTTTTTTTTTCATTCGAGGCAGGGGTTCTCTGTGTAGCTTTTTGCCTTTCCTGGAACTCTCTTTTTAGACCTGGCCGGCCTCGAACTCACAGAGATCCGCCTGCCTCTGTCTCCCGAGTGCTGGGATTAAAGGCGTGCACCACCACTGCCCGGTGAAGAATGGGGAATCTTTTACATTCTGATTAAATACCCATGGCACTCCAACTGGAAAATGGGAGTCACTGGGAAGCTTTACTATAGCATCTATCAAATCTGCCCACCAGATATGCTCAAAATATAGAGGGCACACATCCACTCTCTCAACCCCTAGGAATGGATAGAGTAGAAGTGGTCCAAGCTCCTCAAAAGCTCTTACATCCTTAATGTCACCCCTTTTTTGATTCCACCTCTTCTCACAGCATCTCTTGTTTCAGGCCCTAACTACCACATATCAGCCATTGAATGATGCTTAGGCTGACCATTTTGGAGAATGCTGGTTATGTGTCCCCCCAGGGTCAAATGCTCACCCACCAGGTTCAGTTGTGTGACATGAGTATGTTCCCGAGAGCTGCATACGGCAGAGTACCCACAGCTAAGAACACTGTACCATGTACTGAATAGTATGTGAAAAGAGTGGGGAGTCTCATATTGAATGTTTACAACCACACATACAAATCAACCACAGAAAAACAGCAGGGTTGGGGGTGTAATTCCATAGCAGTGGTCTTGCCCAGCATGAGCAAGGATTCCAAATGAGAAAACAAAAACCAACGCAAATAAATGAAAGCAGGAATGAAAACAAATACTCAAAAGAGCACAGACCATTTGGAGGTTTATTACCTTTGACAGTGGGGATGGTTTCATGGCATGTACATATCCAAACTCATCAACCTATATACAGTGGGGATGTGTGGTTTTTTGGTTTATCAGATTTGCTTCAGTAAAGTTGCTGAAAAAGAAGAGAGGGGCTGGAGAGATGGCTCAGTGGTGAAGAGCATTTGCTGCTGTTCTAGAGGTCCCGAGTTCAGTTCCCAGCACCCACATTGGGTGGCTCACAATTGCCTGTATCTCTAGCTCCAAGAATCTGATCCCTTTTCCTGGCTTCTGTGGACATCCACATGCATTTGCACTTACTTACACATACATATATAAAAATAAAAATAAATCTTAAAAAAAAAAAAAAGCAGAGAGAGGGCTGGTGAGATGGCTAAGTGAGGAAAGGTGCTTGTCGCCAAGCCTGATGAACTGAGTTTGATCCCTCGACCCTACAGGGTGGAAGGACAGCACCAATTCCCAAAATGTGTTTATCTGACCTCCATCTGCATGCTGTGGCACATGTGCTTACACACACATGCAGTGGGTAGCTGTTCCAGCTTTGACCTTGAAACACTGCCCCTAGTGTGGCAGCAAGTAACTGCCACACCTGCCTATGACCTGCCCCTGGGGTGTGGTCAAGAGGAGACCCCTTAAGACCTGAGATACATATGTGTTCACTCTCTTAGCTCCTCATGGTCCTGGAGGCTGGATTTGCAGACCAAGTCAGAGTTCCCCAGAGAACTGCGCTGGACTGTACCTCATCTCTCCCGGATCCTGTAATCGACCCCTTATTGGTTGTAAGTTATCCCTGAAATAAACCTTTTCTAATTACCAGATAAACTACATGGAATTGCCTCATTAATGATAGCAACACACACACACACACACACACACACACACACACACACACACACACAAACACACACAGATAAATGAAATAAGCAAATAGAAAAAGAAATGCAAGTTCCAGACTCCATCCAGCCCTGATGCTAGGCTGCCTGATAGACCTCAGGTGTGAGTCTGCAAACCTCTGTTCATGCTTCAGCTCTGTTAGCACATCTTTCTCCCTGTATGTCCACACTGGGTCTTCAATCTCTGCTTGCCACTGAGAATAAAGAAGCAACCAGAAGCCCCGTCCTATTTCTTCCAGCACATCTCCCCAGGCTCTACTATTTTCCCCTCTTACTACTGAGCACAAGCTGTGGATGCTGACATTAATTGTCTTCCTGTGTCAGCAAGCTACTCCAAGCATGGTCTGTGGAACAGTCCACAAGTGTGGTGGCATCTCTTGGGAACTTGCTGGAAATTAGACTCTCAGGGCTCTCAAATTAGAATCTATATTTAACAAGACCAGGTGCTTCATGCATGCAGATCCTGCTCTCCTCGGGGATCTCACCCCATCACAACGGTATCTTTTTCGTCAACATATCTCCACTTAGGTAGATCCTTTTTCTCACCATTCCAACTGTACATGTAAGTTTCTCTATTAAAAAATATGCCTGCAGAGTTGCTTTTTTAGCTCCAGGTCAACTATCCATTTGTGTGTTTGTGTGTGCATGTGTGCGTGTGCACAAGTGTTCATGCCTGCGAGTGTGTGTTTGGGAGCCAAAAGAGGACAACTGTTTTCCTCACCACCTTGTGTTTTTTTTTAAATGATTTATTTATTTTAATCTTATGTACATTAGTGTTTTGCTTGCATGTATGTCTGTGTGAGGGTGTTGGATCACCTGGAACTGGTGTTAAAGATATTTGTGAGCTGCCATGTGGGTGCTGGGAATTGAACCAGGGTCCCTGGAAGAGCAGCCAGTGGTCTCTCACTGAGCTTGAAGATCCCATTTTAGGTAGGTCAGCTCCTGGGATCTGCCTGTCTCTTCCCCCCAGTGCTGGGTCATAGGCATACACAGGCAATGCTTGGATATTATGTTGGTGCTGGAGATTTGAACTCAGGTCCTTATGGTTTCAGAACAAGTAAAGTACTCTTACTTCCTGAGCATCCCCTTCCAGCACAGCTCCAAGGATTTGAACTAGATTGGAGCAAAGACAGGGACAGAAAACCTGGGGTCTGGTGGCTTGGGTTCTCAAGATGCAGAAACCTCAGCACCTTGGAAATGCTCTATTATATAGAGTTAAACCGAGAAGCAGGGTTATTTATTGCATACAGCTGAACAAGGAGGCAGCGTTGGTTTATGGTGCACAGCTGGATCAAGGGGACAGGTTTAACTAATCAGTAGGAACAGTCTCTGTAGGGAAACAGTCTTCAGGCTGTAAACATCTTGGGAGAGAAAGCCATGGCGGACATTTTCTGCACACATTATCAACATCCACACTCATACTCCTACTCTTTGGGCTTTGCTATTTCCTTGAGACTTACTTTTTTTTTTTTTTTTTTTTTTTTTTGTTTGGTTTGTTCTTTATTTTTTGAGACAGGGTTTCTCTATGTAACAGTTTTGGCTGTTTTCTGGAACTCACTCTGTAGACCAGACTGGCCTTGAACTCAGAGATTGCCTGCCTCTGCCTCCTGAGTGCTGGGATTAAAGGCTTGTGCCACCACTGCCTGGCGAGGCTCACTCTTATGAGTGAGTGTGTGTCTTGCCATTTTTCC
The DNA here is from genome assembly GCA_902168425.1 of Peromyscus attwateri. NCBI lineage: Eukaryota > Metazoa > Chordata > Mammalia > Rodentia > Cricetidae > Peromyscus > Peromyscus attwateri. The sequence continues at coordinate 12,580 of CABHPP010130669.1, read as the reverse complement.
ATGGGTCTAAGGCTATGGATTCCTTGACATGGCTGTGCCCAATGTCAACAGCATGCTTTTCTTTTTTCTTTTTTTTATTATTAAGAAATTTTCTATTCATTTTACATACCAACCACAGATCCACCTCTCCTTCCTCCTCCCATCCCCCCAGCTTTCTCCCCCAATCCACCCCTTGTTCCCACCTCCTCCATGGGGAGTCAGCAGAGCCTGGAACATTCAGTTGAGGCAGGTCCAAGCCCCTCCTCCCTGCATGGCTCCAAAAAGCCGGCTCATTCACCAGGGACAGATTCTGATCCCTCTGCCTGGGGGCCCTCTAAAACAGTTCAAGCTAAACAACTGTCTCGCCTATCCAGAGGGCCTAGTCCAGTCCCATGGGGGCTCCACAGCTATTGGTCCACAGTTCAAACAGCATGATTTTCACTCAGGACTAACTCAAGGCTTTCTCTGATCCCTATACTGAATCATCTGCCCAGCCCCTACCGTTCTTTCCTGAAGCTGTTCCAATCGCAATTTTTACTCATTATTTCACTAAAAGCACCCCGTGGGGATTCCCCCTTCCCGCCAAGCGTGAGTGCTGGGCCTCAGCCTACCACTCACTGATCTGCACAGCACGAGTCTCACAGGACACTCCTTCAGGATAAGGCCAATTCCAACTTCTAGTTGCCCGCTGACGCCCTGCTACTAGGTCTCTGCTGGTTCTTTCTAATCCTCCAGCCTGTGTCCTGTGGTACCCAGGGCTCAGTTCTGGGAATGCTTCTCTTTAAATCACCTCTGGTGACCTCATCATTCTATGCCACCTGCGTGCTGCCTTCCACCCAGGTCCTCCCTGGGCTCCCCTTCTCTCCAGCTGCCTGTTTGACTCCTCCACTTGGACATCTACGGGACACCACACATTGAATCTATGTCCAAACAACACCTCCCTGCACGCCAGTGTTCCCTCACCCAGTGAGGGGGAGTTCTGCCCTCTGCTCTGCTCAGTCCAAAAACTTAACCTTTCCATCCCCGCTTCCCACATCCAACTGTCAGTCTGAGGCCTGTCATTGAACTTCTGATCCTCCAGCCGTCACCATGGTCTATGTTACTATCCTGTCTCTCAAGAGTTATTGCACGGCCTTCCGCCCGATGTTCAGAACCACCCTGCTTCAAATCAGCTTAGATTTAATCAGTCTTCCGCTCAGAACCCCCTTGGCTTCCTCCATCTCACTAGAGAAGGTGGCCCTCAGGGACCTCTATGACTAGCTCTGACCTCGTCTTCTGCTCTTTGCTGTCTTACTCATTTCTGCCACGCTGGCTTCCTGCCCTGAACACAGCAGACCGCAGCCTCCTCAGCACCTAGGCTGGCACCGCTGTCCCTGTCTAGAATGTTCTCATGGATTTAACTGACAAACTTACCCTTTGGGTCCCCCTCACTGTTTTATATTCTTTCTAGGACTTTGATCATCTTATATACTCTGGATTTCACAAGCTTTTGGTTAGCAGACTGTCTCCCCACTGCAGTGAATCTAAAATGTTTATATAGCTCTGGGCCTAGTGCATAGGCCTGTATGCCTAGCCATTGGGATAGATGAGACAGCAGGATCACCAAGTTGATGGCCCATCTGGTCAACTTTGTGAGAGTCTATCTTAAAAAAAAAAAAAGAAAAAGAAAAAAAAGGTGTTCATAGGGGGAGGGGGCTGTAACTGAGGATAGCTCAGTGGGTAGAGCCTGCCTGATGCACAAGCATGAAAACCTGAGTTTAAAGCCCCAAAACACACGTAAGAGCTGGGCAAGGTGGTGAACTCCTGTAACCCTGGCTCTGGGGAAAAGGGGCAAGCTGATCCCAGGAGTTTGAAGGCCATCCAGTCCAATCAAAACACAGCAGGCCACTCAGAAGTCTCATCCGGCAAGGGCACTTACTGCGAAGCTTGACAACTTGAGTTCAGTCTCTGGGTCCTACGTGATAAGAGGAAAAAGAGACTTCCCTACAAAACGTCTTCTGATTTCCACCATAGCACACATGCACCTTCACTTGCACCTCTACACACACACACACACACACACACACACACACACACACACACACTGTGGGGGGGGGGCAAGTACTCACTTGTAGAGTACTTGTCTAGTAACGTTTGATTCCCAGTAGTGCAAGAAAAAAACCAACCAACCAACCAACCAACCAAACAAACAAACAAACAAACCAATCAGAAATGCTTTCCTAGGTTGTGTGGTGCTGAATGTGTCTGGCACAGACTAAAATGCTCACAGTAGCCAGGCGTGGAGGATCACTGTGAGTTCAAGGCTAGCCTGGTCTACATAGTGAGTTCCAGGATAGGACAAGGCTTTGTAGAGAGATACCCCCCCAAAAAATCCCCAAATAAATAAATAAATAAATAAATAAATAAATAAATAAAGTGCTCAGTGCTCTTCACAATAGCCACAGATAATATAAAATATCTTGGGGTAACACTAATCAAACAAGTGAAAGACCTGTATGACAAGAGCTTTAAGTCACCAAAGAAAGAAACTGAAGAAGATATCAGAAAATGGAAAGATCTTCCATGCTCATGGATCAGTAGGATTAACATAGTAAAAATGGCAATCTTACCAAAGCAATCTACAGATTCAAAGCAATCCCCATCAAATTCCAACATAATTCTTCACAGACCTCAAAAGAACAATATCCAACTTCATACAGAAAAAACCAGAAAACCTAGGATAGCTAAAACAATCCTGTACAATAAAGGAACTTCTGGAGGTATTACCATCCCTGACTTCAAGCTCTACTATAGAGCTATAATAATAAAAACAGCTTAGTATTGGCATAAAAACAGACAATGTGGATCAATGGAATCGAATTGAAGACCCTGACATTAATCCACATACTTATGAACACCTAAATTTTGACAAAGAAGCCAAAATTATACAATGGAAAAAAGAAAGTATCTTCAACAAGTGGTGCTGGCATAAATGGATGTTGACATGTAGAAGAATGCAAATAGATCTGTAACTATCACCATGCACAAAACTCAAGTCCAAGTGGCTCAAAGACCTCTACATAAATCCAGATACACTGAACCAGACAGAAGAGAAAATGGGAAGTAGCCTTGAATGCATTGACACAGGAGACCACTTCCTAAATATAACACCAGTAATACAGACACTTAGATTGACAATTAATAAATGGGACTTCTGAAAACTGAAAAGCTTCTTCTGTAAGGCAAAGGATACTGTCAATAAGACAAAACGGCAGCCTATAGAATGGGAAAAGATCTTCACCAACCCCATATCTGGCAGAGGACTGATCTCTAAAATATATAGAGAACTCAAGAAACTAGACATCAAAATACCAAATAATCCAATTAAAAAATGGGGTGCAGATCTAAACAGAATTTTCAACAGAAGAATCTCAAATGGCCAAGATACATCTAAAGAATTATTCAACATTCTTAATTATCAGAGAAATTCATATCAAAATAATTCTGATACCATCTTACACCTGTCAGAATGGCTAAGATCAAAAACACTTATGACAGCTTATGTTGGAAAAGATGTGGAGCAAGGGGAACATTCCTCCACTGCTGGCAGGAGTGCAAACTTATACAGCCACTCTGGAAATCAGTATGGCGGTTTCTCAGAAAATTGGGAATCAATCTACCTCAAGACCCAGCTATACCAATCTTGGGCATATGCCCGAAGGGTGCTCAATCTTACCACAAGGCACTTGCTCAACTATGTTTATAGCAGCTTTATTTGTAATAGCCAGAACCTGGAAACAACCTAGATGCCCCTCAACCGAAGAATGGATAAAGAAAATGTACATTTACACAATGGAGTATTACTCAGCCGTAAAAAACAATGACATCATGAAATTTGCGGGCAAATGGATGCAACTAGAAAAAAAAAATCATCCTGAGTGAGGTAACCCAGACCCAGAAAGACAACTATGGTATATACTCACTTGTAAGTGGATATTAGATGTAAAGCAAAGGATAACCAGGCTACAATCTACAGCCCTGGAGAAACTAGGTAACAAAGAAGACCCTAGCTGGGCGGTAGTGGCACATGCCTATAATCCCAGTACTCAAGGGGTTGGGGGGGGGGTAGAGGCAGGTGGATCTCTGTGAGTTCAAGGCCAGCCTGGTCTATAGAGCGATATCCAGGACAGGCACCAAAACTACACAGAGAAACTCTGTCTGGAAAAGGTAAAAAAAAAAAAAAAAATGAGGACCCTAAGAGGGATGCATGGATTTCCCTGGGAAGGGGAAATAGATGAGATCTCCTGGGTAAACTGGGGGTGGGGAGGTGGGGGTACCGGGTAGGTGGGAGGGGATGGGGGATGGGAACATGAGGATGGGTTGGTCAAGTTGGGGGCAGGATGGGGGAGGAGAGTAATGAAAAAGGTATCTTGATAGAGGGGGCCATTTTGGAGTTAGGGAGAAACCTGGTGCCAGAGAAACTCCCAGGAATCCACAAGGATGACCCCAGCTAAGACTCCTAGCAATAGTGAAGAGGGTGCCTGAACTGGCCTCCTGTAATCAGCTTGGTAACTACCCTAATTGTCATCATAGAACCTTCATCCAGGAAGTGATGAAAGCAGATGCAGAGATCCACAGCCAAGCACTGGGCCAAGCTCTGTCCAGTTGAAGCGAGGAAGGAGGGATTGTACAAGCAAGGGGGGTGGGGGGTCAAGATCATGATGGGGAAACCTACAGAGACAGCTGACCTGAGCTAATGGGAGCTCAGGGACTCTGGACCACAGCTAGGGAGCCTGCATGGGACTGAACTAGGCCCTCTGCATGTAGATGACAGTTGTGTAGGTTCGTCTGTTTGTGGGGCTCCTAGCAATGGGATCAGCACCTATCCTTGGCAACTGAGCTGGTTTTTTGGAACCTATTCCCCATACAGGCAGGGATGCCTCGCCCAGCCTTGAAACAGGGGGAAGAGCCTGGTCCTGCCTCAACATGATAAGTAACATGCTTTGTTGACTCCCATGGGAGGCCTGCCCCTTTCTGACCTTCCAGAGGTCCTGAGTTCAATTCCCAGCAACCACATGGTAGCTCACAACCATCTGTAATGAGATCTGGCGCCCTCTTCTGGCCTGTAGGTATACATGCAGACAGAAAATTGTATCCATAATAAATAAATAAATAAATCTTAAAAAAGAAAAAAGATAAATAAAGAGATAAAATAAAAATAAAGAGATAAGAAAAAAAAAAAGAAAGTGCTCAGTGCATGTTGACTAAGTGAACACTGGTGATCCCCTTCAGTCCTTATGGCAGGTGTATTTATATGCGTGTGGTGTGTGGGTTGGTCTTGCTATGTAGCCTAGGCTAGCTTAGAAATGGAGCCCCTCCTGAGGGCTGAGATCAGAGGTGTTCGCCAAGAAGACCAGTTATTCTTGAGATAAGGAAGCTGAGGCTTAGAGAGATGGAGTATGTCTTTCAAGGCCACACAATTAACATGTGAAATAGCTGGGGTTTAAATCCAGAGCTCATAGTGGTAACTAAGCTCTGAAACTCTGAAAAAAAATTTCTGAAACAGCAAAAATTCCCTATAAGACTGAATTGTTGTTGCTATTTCTTAAACATTGTTTCAAACACCTCGAGGATGCTCTGGGCCTTTTACAGAGCAGAGGGAAGGGGAGCTCCCGGCAAGCAAAGCTGTCAGTGCCTGCAGAGATTCCCAGGCTGATGTGTTCAGGCAGGAAAACCTGCAGAGGCAGAAGCTGGGGAACTGATAAGTGTAATTACTCCCCATTGCTTTTCCAGGAATACCTAGGGGCAGCCCCATTATTAAGTCAATTACCTTTCTCAAGACTGGAGAAAGGAATTAGGAGTCTGGAATTGCTGACTGACAGACAGGCAGTTACATGCACCACTCCGTCAGTCCCCTTAGCTGTCCCAGCCGAAGCAGCAGGCCAGGCCTCTCACCTTTCACCTTGTTTTCTTTGCAGTCAAAGCCACACCACCCTTTACACTTGGATCTTGACCTTGGACATTTTTTTTCCCCCTCGAGACAGGGTTTCTCTGTGTAGCTCTGGCTGTCCTGGAACTTGAGCTATAGACCAGGCTGGCTTCTAACTCACAGGGATCCCCCTGCCTCTGCCTCCCGAGTGCTGGGATTAAAGGTGTGTGCCACCACTGCCCGGCACCCAGTTATATTCTTAGCACACCCTTTTGTCTTTCATTTTTTGAAAAAATTGAGACAGGCCAGGGCTACACAGAGAAACCTGTATTGAAAAAACAAAAGCAAACAATAAGAAAAACAAACAAACAACAACAACAAAAATGAGATAGGATGCATTAGTTACTCTTCTCATTGCTGTGACAAACACTGGATGATACTTAAGGAAGGGTTTATTTTGGCTCACATTTTAGGGGTCCAATATGATGGAGAAGGTATGGAAGCCGGAGAGGTGTGGAGATAGGAGCAGGATGCAGGCTGATCATGTTGCATCAGCTGTCAGGAATGAGAATGCTTACCTAGATGTCTCTTTTTTTATTCAGTTCAGGACCCCCTGCCCAGAAGGTGGTACCACCCACATTCTTGGAGGGTCTTCCCTCCTTAGTCGAACCTGCCTGTAAACACCTTCATAGATGATGACCACAGCAGCCTAAATCCCATCAAGTTGCTCATCAAGCTAGCCATCATATGGAATCTAAGTTACCCAGGCTGTTTCAGCACATGCTACATCCTCAGGTCTTGAATGCTGACTCTGTGGCCCTGGCAGGCTTTGAACTTGGAATCCTCCTGCCTCAGCCACCTGTGTTCCCAGGCCTGGCTGAAAGCAACTTTTAAAAGTATAGACTATCGAATGTAAATTCATATTATTCAGTATTTTAGGAAATATAACACATACATCACTAGTTGCCCCCAACCTTCCACCCCTACCCACCTGCATCCCATCTCCCAAGACACTAACATATCAGTAAGTTATGGCTACACATTCTGCTTTAAACTTTCTCCTCTTTCCCAGGCTTTCCTTTTTCTTTTTTTCTTCTTTCTTTTTCTTCCTTTTCTCTCTCTCTCTCTCTCTCTCTCTCTCTCTCTCTCTCTCTCTCTCTCTCTCTCTCTCAGACAGAGTTTCTCTGTGTAGCTTTGGAGCCTTTCCTGGAACTCACTCTGTAGCTCAGGCTGGCCTCGAACTCACAGAGATCCCCTGCCTCTGCCTCCCGAGTGCTGGGATTAAAGATGTGTGCCACCACCGCCCGGGGCCTTCCTTTCTTTTTCAATGCCTCCTCTAAGCAGAAAGTATTCCTTCCATGTTTGAGGCTGAGCCTTCCTAAGTTCACTGACACTGTTTCTCCTGACTTGCTGAAGGTCCTTGCTCCCATCAGCTTAACCTTCTCATTGTTTGTGTCTTCCTGTTTGTAGACATGCTGTGCTCTTCTCCAAAAAAAATAAAAATAAATAAATAAAGAATTTGTTTTGTGTCTAATTCAACCATTTCATTATTTATTTGCAGCTTGTTGAAGATCAAACCCAGGACATTACGTGGGATAGACAAATACTCTAACAGTAACCTACATCTCTAGCTCAGTTTTTTTTTTTTTTAATTTTTAATTGAAAAAATGTTATGAGTGTGAATGCACATATGTCTGTGCACCACATGTGTGCCTGCCTGGTGCCAGCAGAGGCCAGAAGAGAGAATGAGATCTCCTAGAACTAGAGTTACAGATGGTTGTGAACCACCATGTGGGTGCTTGGAATCGAACTAGGGTCCTCTGGAACAGCATACGGTGTTCTTAACCACTGAGTCACTCTACTGCCCATTTGTCCCCCTTATCACTCACCATATCCAAAGCACAGGCTCGCTCAAGCCCTCTCTGGCTTCACTGTTTCTCAGCCATTCGGGCAGCTTCTCCCCTGCAGGTGATCAAATCTAACCCTTTTCTAGTCTGCACCTCGTTTCTTCAGTGGAATCTGACAAGTTCACTGATTACCCTGTCTTTACCATACCCAGGAAGTATCTCAGTGATAGAGTGGTTGTCTAGTATGTCCAGGCCCTGAGTATGACCCTCAATATAGCAAAAACAAACAAAGTTTATATGAAATAATTAATACAGACAATACCAAGATGAAGTACTTGACATATTTAAAAGCAGATCACATAAAATTCTTAGTATAAAGTTAAGGGTGAAATGCACATACTGCCTTGTCTCACCCGCACTCATTTTGACAGAAAGAGAAGAAGAAGAGTGAGTTACTGTGCCTGTGAGATGCCTCAGCAGGCAGACGCTCTTGGTGTGTGATAGTTAGCTTCAGCTGTCAACTTGATACAAACCTAAGGGAAAAGGGACCTCAACTGAAGAACTGGCCAGATCAGAAGGTCCTGTGACCACATCTGTGGGAGCATGCTATGGATCACTAATTGATTGCTAATTGATGTAGGAGGGTCCAGCCCACGGTGGGTGATGCCATCCCGAGGCAGGTGGACCCAGGTTGTGGCTGAATGTGCACCTTGGAGCAAGCAGTCAGCTGCCATGGTTTCTGTGCCAAGCTCCTGCCTTGAGCTCTGGCTTCGGTTTCCCTCAAAGAGGGAAAGATGTGGGACTGGAGAGATGGCTTAGTGGTTAAGAGCACTGACTGTTCTTCCAGAGGACCTGGGTTCAAGTCCCAGCACCCACATGGCAGCTCACAACTGTCTGTAACTCAAGATCTGACATCCTCACACAGTCATACATGCAGCAAAACACCAATGCAAATAAAAATAAATAAATTAGAAAAAAGTGAAATAAATCCTTTCCTCTCCATGTTGCTCTGGTCATGGTATTTCTCACAGCAACTGGAAAGCAAACTCCACACCCTGCAAGCCTGATGAACTGAGTCAGATTCCTGCATCCCTTCCACTGAAGGAGAAAGCAAGGTTCCTTAAAGTTGTTCTCTGGCCTCCACTCGTGTGTGCCTGTAGGCACACTTCCTACAAATAATAATAATAAATAAAATAAGTATTTAAGAAAAGAGTGGTTATAACTGAGCGGTGGAATTACTGGTGATTCTGGCTTCCTCCTTTAGCATTTTCTGTGTTTTAAAGTCTTGAGTCTTAAGGTCTGTGAGAGTAAGACATTTTTCTGGCCTGCCACCTGCTGGTGAAAGGCAACAGTCCAGGGTAAATTAAATGCAGCATATGCTCCCTTCCTTCTGCTCCTGGAATCTCTCTCTGCAAGTTTCTCTCATTTCTTAAGTCAGAGTTCTATACCTTTCCCATCTCAAGGTCCATTCTCATTTTGTTTTGTAACGATTGTCTCACAGAATTCCTTTTGTATGGGATCATATATTAGATCACATATTAGATCTAGCTGTTTTGAAGTGATTGCAGTTTTTAATCCATTTCTCTCCCTGATAACTCTGTCCTGGTTGAGTTTAATTAAGATTTACCTAACATGAAGAGAGTTTGCTCTCCAGACCAACAGACAGACCTTGTGGAAGCAGGTCTTATGGGAAGGGTCAGAAGCCCTAGTCAGCGAGGCAAAGTGGCTCTGACCTGTAATCCCAGCATTCAAGAGGGTGAAGCAGGAGGATCACAAATTTGAGGCCAGCCTGGGCTACACAGCCTAGCCTCAGCTCTGTAATAAAACCTTGTGTCATCAGCGTATTAGTTACTTTTCTTGTTGCAACAAAATGCCTGGTGGAATCGACTTAAGGAGGGAAACGTTATTTAGGCTTTCAGTCTGAGGGTATGGACCATGGCAGGAAAAGTATGGCAGTAGGAACTGGAGGCAATTAGTCACACTTCATCCTCTGTCAGGAAGCAGAGAGATGGATGCTGCTGCTCAGTCCATTTCTCCCTTTCTCCTTTTCATTCAGTCCAGGACTTCCACCTAAGGAATGATGCCACCCACCGTTACTGTGGGTCTGTGAGTTCGAGGCTAACCTGGTCTACATAGTGAGTTCCAGGACAGTGAGGGATACATAGTGAGCCCCGTCTTTAACAAAAAAGGAATTACTTAACCTGGCAATCCCTGGTAACTTCACAGAGGGTAGTCTGCACAGAGGAGCAGCAATAAAGCTGAGGTTTGGGGCAGCAAGATGGTGCCTGTGACTTGAGGCTCCAAACGTCGACTCTTCAAGGGAGTGTGTGTGAGAAAGGCTGCTTGAGACAGAGTAATAACTATCTAAGTATGAAAGTCAGAGAACAAAATGAGCCAACAGAGGCAAGGTGTTCAGCACAGCAGCGAGCGTACATTAGGCACCCAATAAGCACAAATCACTACTATCATGTATTCACTAACGCACTACAGTAAACTTATTCTGCACCAGGACTGCTCTGGGCCCCAGTCTTGACCCAAGCTGGTCAAGTATCAATGTTGGACAGAGACAATGAAAAAAGTTACTCAAATTATATGATGTATTGCTAGCAGTAAATACTAAGGAGAAACCACAAGGCAGGGGGTTCTTTCTAGTTCTATTTTGTTGCTATGATTAAATACCCTGACAAAAAGCAACTCTGAGGAGAAAGATTTATTTCAGCTTACAAATTCCAGGTTACAGTCAGTCCATAACTGTACAGTAGTCAAGGTAGGAACTTCAAACAGCTATCCCCTCACATCCAGAATTAAAAGGAGAGAGACATGAACACATCACGCCCACTTGCCTGCTTGTTTATGCTCAGCTCAATTCTCCCCTCTCACACAGTTCAGGACGCCCTCCCCCACCCCAAGGGAATGGTGCTGCCCACAGTGGGCTGGGTCTTCCATATCAATTAATTTTAAGACAATCCCTCATAGACATACCCACTGTAAACCCAATGAAAGCCATCAATCATTAAGACTTCCTTTAGAGGTGACTCTAGGTTGTGTTAACACCTAAGTTGACAATTAAAGCTAACCATCACAAAGAAGGAAGTATCAAATGCTGAAGAAAGAAATAAAATTTTAGGCAGGGAAGCCTGAGAAAGTAACTCTCAGGGAGAGACCCAAAGGAAATAAAGAAAGTAACTATAATTAGGAGGGAATAATTATTATCATTTGCATTGCTATTAGCCATTTCTAATATAGTATTATAGTGAAAGTGTATTGTCGCATATTATTACTACTTTCTTTGCTACAATTAATGTTGTGATAATCACTGTCGTCTCTGGCTCTTGAGTCATTTTAGCAGTGGCCTATAGTAGTCAAGGTTTATGGAATCTAGGACTAGGAAGGGCAGAGGCAACGTGACACACGGGAATTAATTATGTGTTCAGAGTAGTAAACAAGAAAGAGATACCAGGCATTACAGCTCATGTTCAAATCTCAGCACTCAGAGCTTAAAAAAATTACAAATCTGAGGAGGCTAGCTTCAGGTACAGAGAGGCTTTTGTTGGGGAGGAAGGAGAAGGGAGAGAGCAAATGAATGGGAATGAATAGAATGCTTTGTGGGTGTGCTAAAGTTGACCTTTTGCCCCCAACATACATACATGGAATATTACACACCAGGATCATCTTCAGACCCAAAAGGTATTGAAACAAAGAGATCTTTGACACAGGAGAGCATGGTAATCCCACCTCAGATAAGCATAGGTGTACAGTCTATGATGGAGAGGTTACAAGAGAAGATTGTGTTTCTACATTTATTTGGTGGTCTGAACAGGGATTTGTGAACTTTGTAGGAGAATAATTAAGAGGAACTAGAAGTCTGCTATTTGTTAAGGCAAGCACAATACTGGAGTGAGGTAGGTGTGTAATAGTACCTGCTGGATTACACTAAACTAATGAGGATTTAATCTTGCTCATGACTGAACTTGTCTATTAAGACAAACAAAAAGCCCTTGAAGGTTAAAATCTTATAGCTGGGGCCGGAGAGATGGCTCAGCTCAGTGGTTCAGAGTGTGAGTGGGAGCTCTACCTCAACCCCTGGCACCCTGGCATCCATATACCCAAAGAGTCTGGAATGTTCTGGTGGAAGATCCACCTCAACTCCCCTCCCCCATCTCTTTCCCCAAACCTGCCCCTTCAAAGCCCGCCAAACACAGCTCCTCCCCCAGAGATGCTCAAGACCACTCCACAGGGTATATAAGCTGCATCCCAGAAAACAGACAAGTGGTTCTCTGGTCTCTCATTACTGCCTCCTCTCTGGGGGGCTGGAGAATCACCCAGAACGCTTTACCCATTAAACCAGGGCTTTTTCTAATTCAGTCTGATTTGGTTTGATTTGGATTGCTGTGTCGGTGGAGAGGCTTATTGGGGTGCAAAAACCTTATCAAAAAGTACTGGCTGTTCTTCCAGAGGACCTGAGGTTTGATTCCCAGCACCCCCATGGAGGCTCACAACTACCTGTAACTCCAGCCCCAGGGATCTGACAGCCTCTTTTGGCTGCGAAAGGCATCCGGCATGCATGTGGCACAAAGACATACACCTGGCAAAATATCCACAAGCATTAAAACAAAACAAAAACAACCTTAGCTCAACTAGCAGTAATGAGAATACCAAAAGGTGTCCATCAATTCCCTGTAAATGTTGTTATAAGCGGGTAAAGCATACAAATCATCACAAATGGCCAAACTATGAAACCAAATGGCCACATAAAAGCTAGGAAGGACCAGCACTAGGGAGGCAGAGGCAGGCGGATCTTTGTGAGTTCAAGGCCAGCCTGGGCTACAGAGCGAGATCCAGGAAA
>CABHPP010130668.1:10590-21562 GCA_902168425.1 Peromyscus attwateri | reverse complement strand
TTTCGTATCCATTCTGTAAGCCTATGTCTTTTTATAGGTGAATTAAGTCCATTGATATTAAGGGATATTAATGACCAGTGATTGTTAATTCCTGTTATTTTTTTGGTGGTAGTGTGTGTGTACTTCACTTCTTTGGGGTTTACTTCTGTGGCTTTATCTATTGCCTGTGTTTTCAAGGGTGTATCTGACTTCCTTAGGTTGGAATTTTCCTTCTAGTGCTTTCTATAGGGCTGGGTTTGTGGATAAGTATTGTTTAAATCTGACTTTGTCTTGGAATGTCTTGTTCACTCCGTCTATGATGATTGAAAATTTTGCTGGGTATATTAGTCTAGGCTGGTATCCATGGTCTCTTAGTGTCTGCATTACCTCTGTCCAGGACCTTCTGGTTTTAACGTCTCCATTGAGAAATCGGGTGTTATTCTAATGGGTTTGCCTTTATAAGTCACTTGTCCTTTTTCCTTAGCTGCCCTTAATATTCTTTCTTTATTCTGTACGTTTAGTTGTTTAATTAATGCGTGGCGAGGGGATGTTTTTTGGGGGTCTAGTCTGTTTGGTGTTCTATAGGCTTCTTGTATCTTCATAGGCATTTCCTTCTTTAATTGGGAAAGTTTTCTTCAATGATCTTGTTGAATATATTTTCAGTGCCTTTGAGTTGGTATTCTTCTCCTTCTTCTATCCCTATTATTTGTAGGTTTAGTCTTTTCATGGTGTCCCAAATTTCTTGGACATTTTGGTTTATGACTTTGTTGGCTTTAGTGTTTTCTTTGACTGATGAATCTATTTCTTCTACCGTATCTTCAATGCCAGAGATCCTCTCTTCCATCTTTTGCATTCTGTTGGTTATACTTGCATCTGAAGTTCCCGTTCGTTTCCTCAGATTTTCTCTTTCCAGCATTCCCTCTGTTTGTGTCTTTTTCATTTTTTCTATTTCTGTTTTCAGGTATTGGACTGTTTCCTTCGTTTGTTTCATTGCTTTTTCATGATTTTCTTTCAGTGCTTTATTGTTTTCTTCCAGGACTTTATTGTTTTCTTCTACTTTAATTGTCCTTTCCTCAAATTTTTTATAGCGTTCTTCCCATTTTTTTGTCTTTTCCTCTGTATAAGCCTCTACCCTCTTCATGATGTTATTCATAAGGCTGTTTTCTTCTGCTTCTTCTAATTTTTGATGTTCAGGTCTAGGTTTTGGAGGAGGGCTAGGTTCTGGTGATGCTGTATTGCTCTTCATTTTGTTGTATGTACTTCTGCCTTGGCATCTGCCCATCTCCTTGAGGTTCATTCTTAGTCTTATGTGCGCACTTGGTCCAGACAGAGCTGACAGATCAGGAAGTCTCTCTCTCTCTTGTTCAGATGGGAGCTCTCTTTTCCAAATTGGAACTCCAGGGCAGGATGGGAGCTCTTGTCCAAAAGGGAAGACCAGGGGCAGGATAGGAGCTGGGGGCAGGTCTCCAAGTCTCAGGAAGTCACTGGGGTCTCCGGCAGATGGGCGCGGGGGCAGGAAGTGGAGATTGCGGGGTCCGCCGGGGGTCTCTCTGGTCCAGAAGGGAAGTCTGAGGGCAGGATGGGAGCTCTCTGGTCCAGAAGGGAAGTCCGGGGTCAGGATGGGAGCTGGGGGCCGGTCTCTAAGTCTCAGCAGTCGCTGGGGTCTTGGGCGGATGGGTGTGGGGGCAGGGCGTGGAGATTGAGGGGTTTGTCGGGGGTCTTGGAGAAGGGGAGCCTTCCCAGTAGGGCTAGAAGGGAACCTGCCCGGTGGCCAGAACCTGGGGCCATATTGGGCAGGTCTTCTCCAGAGTGGCTGGTGCCCAGGGATGGGGTCTAGGCTGAGCCAGTAAACTCACCTCTGGTCCAGAAGGGAAGTCCCGGGGCAGGATGGGCCTGAAAACTTTTTAAAATAGCTGCTGCTTGTATGTGCTTTTCTTTTGTACAAGAGCTGTACATGCCATTACCCCATTTGATGAATTGAGATTTAATTGCCTTGATCTACAACTTCTTCAGATTGAATGCTTTTGACATGAGTCTACCATCTAAAGTACAAAAAGCAAATGATTTATCCCATATAAGGTGCTCTGACGATAGTTTTTTTTTTTGCTGTAATAACATTTTATTCATTATTTTCATAGTTGAATCTTCCTTTTGTGCAGGTTTGTCTTTTGTCAGCTGAAGCTAATTTGTGTGACATTGGCATTATCTTCTGTAAGTTCTTGCCTACACCAATACCTTGACAATTATTAGGTGTGTGTTCTATAACTTTTACTGTTTCATTTTTAAAGCTAAGGACTGAGGTTCATTTTGAATTGATTTCTATTAAATGATAATGGTCTAATCTCACTGCCCCGTATTTTGACTGTCAGCTCTATTTATTATATAGGCTGTGTTTCCTCAACTGCTTATTTTGTGTCCTTTGTTAAAAAAAAAGGTTGTTTCTTTGGTGTTTAAAGGAAATCACAACTATGTAGATGTAAGTACCACCTTACCACAATATAATGGTTATCATCAAGAAATCTAACCATAAGTATTTGAAAGTCTTTTGGCAAAGACAAATCATTATTTTCCGCAGGTGGGCATGAAAATGTATAGAGATGTTATGGAAATCATTTTGGAGGCCCATCAAAGATTTAAAATAGAAATAAAATGACATATGGAACATTTATTCTTCTTCTGACCTCGTTTCCAGAAAAGTCTTCATCCTGTCTTGGAGATTTTCTTTCACTGTGAATGAAATACTTATCATTTTTGTTTGTTTTTTGTTGTAGCTCTATTGTTTTGTAATTTTTAATCACTTTTAAAATTTATTTTTTCAGTATACATTTATATTTATTTCAACATTTTTACATACCTAGATACACATTTCTTCAAAATATTAGCAATTTCTTTATGATAAGAAAATTCTAATTTCTTTTCTAGGTCTTCAAATGCTTGGGTTTGTGTTTATTGCATTTATTGTGTTGAATTTGTATATTATGTGATATAGCATAAATACTATAAGTTCCAGAAAACAGCTTTCAAATTCTATGAATATTATTGTATTTTTCTATGTACATATATTATCTGTAACATTATTATTCTACGTATTAAAGTTTATATTACCAGGATTGCATTATAGTTACTATTTGTGAGTTCAGTAATTTTTTTTTACCTTTTACTTTACACATTTTGCATGTATACATATACTTCTGTGAGTACCTGATGTAGAGGATCACTATAAATCTCACAGTTAACTATATCAAAGCCACATATCTTGATATGTATTTTAGAATCTAGCAGAAGTAGGTTCTAATTGAAGTAAAAGAATGGACTTGTTAGTGGGGTGATAGCAAGCAGACAAAGAGCAAATGCTTCCTTCTCCCTTTTCCTTGTACAGGTGTCCAGCAGAATTAGATCTGCATTAAAGGTATGTCTTTCTGCCTCAAGATCTTGATTATGAAATAACTCCAATATCTGGATTAAGAGGAAGCTTCCTGACCTCTAAGATTGAGATTATATTTAGTCAAGTTGGTAAACAGGAAAAGCCATCACAACTTCACCCCTTGCTAAATTGACATACAATCATATTTCCTTTGCTGTGATTTATTTCCAACTGAAAACCCCATGAGACATAGGAGGTTTAACAAATAAATTTTCTACCTATTGTGAGAATATTCTTTCAATGGCGAGGTCTCAAGTAATGTCTATCCCTTCTCTTTAAATTCTCATTGACACCAAGTTTCATTCTCATCAAAGTTCACCATACAGAATCCATGAATTCATAAGTTTATTTACAGAAAATGAGGATGGTCTATTTGAAGAGAATGTGGATGACCCAGATATAGTCAACTGAAAATTTTCTACTCACTATGTATTAAGATATTTTATCATTACATAGATAGATATCCCCGTCCCATGTTTTAAAGATACCATCAAGTCATCTCATTTTTTAAACGTATATTAACATTTAAGATGTCTTGATGTGCTCATTTTGGTCAAACAGAATTGAAAGTAGAGGTTTGTTGTGTTTTACTTAATAGGATAAAATCACCGTGTTGGATCTTCAAACACATATTTGTTCATTTTTTTTAATCAGGTTTCCTGATGAAAAATATCCACTTAATTATTAAAATAATTATTAGTGCATATGAATTCATAAACTGTAATATATATCACATTTAAAAGCACAGATATAATGTGTTTGTATATGAAGTGATGATAACATTGCAATATGAGTAACATATCCTTGTATAGGAACAATAATATCTTAAATAAAATAGATAACCCTAAGAGATCTGAACCATATTGTAGAAATGAAGTTGATGTAAGAATCAGGAAATATCATTTTGACCTGAATTGTATGATTCTCTATGTCTTTGACTTAAAAAGAGACATTAAGTTTATATGTAAAACCTCGGGTTAATTGTTTCAAAGAACTGTTCAGTAACATAGTCATTTTTATTTATTTTACCTATGTGGTCATACTCATTAAATAAGTATGTGAATTTAATATTAAGTTGTAATTTTAGTATTACTATGAACAAATTGAATGAGGTCAAAGTCCTCAGTTTTAGTTTACAGAAGCATTTACTTATAATCATTTTGTTATTAAATACATGATATGAACAAATGATAATTCCACATGAGTAATCTCTACATACATAACACAAAAGACATATTCTAATAAACTAAGATTTTATGATTAAAGCATGTTGAGTATAAATTTTTATCATTTCATTGTAAAAGGGAAAGTTAACACAGCAATCTTTAATAAACATGTTGTTAGTCTGGGCAGAAACAAAAGCAGACACTCAGAGAACAAAGCAGCATGAAGGGCAAAGGACATTTTACCTTAGTTAGAGGAAAATTGACTTGGACTTCCCAGTCAGAATTAGCAGTGAGACCCTGTTGAGCCTAATATAGCAGCTCTTTTCTGGCTGAAGCTTGTCTCTCCTTGGCAATACTAATTTTTTGAGTGTCTGTTGGTATCTGTGTATTTCAATTGTGTCTCTTTAGAAGCCAGTAAACATATCAGGTAAAGCCTATTCATGTTAAAGCAAAACCAAACCAAACAAAACATTAAGAATTACAACATAAACACCTTAAAGGTCTGATATTTTCTGAAATTCCAAAATCTGCCAGCAGGGCATTCAAGGTTCTAGTGTAATCCACTTTTCTTGGGAGGTAAGAACACAGTGAAGGGATAGAAAAAGAGGCTGGCAGACGAGGGGAATACAAAATTCTGAGAAAAAACCAGAGGGTCTGATTCATGCCTGTAGGCTATCAAACCATAAGAAGCTCACTCAGTCATTCTGCTCTTCACTGTATGGTTCTAAGAAAGGAAAAGGAGATGGCACTGGTAGAAATAAAAGATTGGTCAATGATATGCGATTCGTTGTGAGACTCTCAAACCCCTCCAGGTTCAGATCCAAATGTTGCTTTGGGATTGATGCATGCAAAACAGTCAGCCATAAACACAAGCATCATTGATTTTAATTACAACAACTGAAGTGCTGCAGTCTCTCCCTCTATGTACATACAGCATGAACGTGTTGTGGGGTCCCTGGGGTTTTATAGTACACATTAGGGGAGCCTTAAAGGATGGAAGTTGCCATCTGCTGGTTAAAGCATCAGAGAATTAGGGGCCTTTGTATGTGTTTCTACTTACCAGAAGATTGCACAGGTAATATCTGTTCAAGTTAACTTTCCTGTCCCAAAAATTTAGACCCATCTGAGGCTTTCAGGTAATTAAATCACCACTTACTGTATATCCTGGCATTTAAATTATAACCATTACCATGACAACAAAAATTATTGTTTGTAGATATATAACATAGAAGATATGAAAGCTATTGCATCATACTGTTAGACAGGATGATACGAGTCCCATTCACTAATAATGACAATCCCTCTCTGTAGGTACAAGATGAGGAGCTACCAGCTTTCTTTGGCATTCAGATTCGCCATTGAGGAGATCAACAGAAACACTCACATTTTACCCAACACGTCTCTAGGATTTCATCTCTATAATCTCCCTAGCCATCAAGGGAGTCTTCTTAAGGGAGCTTTGGCTTGCCTCACAGGATTTGAAGCTGTGCATCCTAATTATGAACATAGAAGTGAGAGGAAGACAGCTGCTTTACTTACAGGAGAATCATGGGCAACATCTGCACTTATTGGGAGACTGCTGAATCTTTATAAGTATCCACAGGTGAGGGACATGGCTGTGAGGGAATAAGAAACAGGCATTAACTGCAGACATTTCAGATGTTTTCAAATGTAAGGAAGTGAGGTTGTGTCATTCATCTATCAAAGAAAATAAATCAGGCATTTGGTAATGTAGCCCCATATACTTTGCTTGAGACAGAGAAGAGGAATAGGTTGAGCCTGTAGTCTGTAGTGGGTGTTTAGAAAATTCTGTGTCTTGCAAGGAATTCTCTATCATTGTCTTAGGAAGCAAGATGGGAGTTTATAACATCATGAGCATAAGTGAGACTACACCAATGCAAAGTGTCACCTTAGTTTTAAGATTATGTTCTATGTTAATGTCTTTACTCATGTTTCCTGTCTGAAATTTCCTTCAGCTTACTTTTGGGCCATTTGACACTATCCTGAATGACAGAAGCCAGTTCTCTTCTCTCTATCAGACAGCACCCAAGGACATATCTCTTTCACATGGCATTGTCATTTTGATGGTTCATTTCAGCTGGACCTGGGTGGGACTGGTTCTCATGGATGACCACAAAGGGGCTGAGAGTCTATCAGACTTGAGAAGAGAGATGGACAAGTACAGAGTGTGTTTAGCTTTTGTAGAAATGATTCCAGACATCCCCGTTTCCTCCTACTATGAACCTTCCATAAAAACTCACCTGCAGATACAGAAGTCATCGGCAAATGTGGTTATCATTTATGGTGACCATGAATCATTACATGGTACAATTATGATTATAGCAGCAAATGTATTGAACATGAAAGTCTGGGTCTTGAAGTCACAATGGGATGAAATTTCTCTTACTAAATCTTTGGTATTTGATACATTCCACGGGAGTCTCATATTTGCACATCACCACACTGAGGTTTCTGATTTTAGGAAGTTTATCCAGACATACAATCCTTCCAAATACCCAGAGGACTATTTTCTTGCTAAGTTCTGGAACACATACTTCAACTGCTCTTTTTCTGGACCTGATTGTAAAATTTTGGGTAACTGTTTACCCAACGCATCTTTGGAAATGTTGCCTCAAAATGTTTGGGAAATGGATATGACTGAAGAGAGTTACAATGTATATAATTCTGTGTATGCTGTGGCTCACAGTCTCCATGAGATGACACTCAAACAAGTGCAAATTCAGCCCCATGGAAATGGGGAGGTATATACCTTCCCTTGGGAGGTAATTTCTCTTCCTGTATATTCTATCAAAAGCACTGTGACATATTGAGGTTTAATAAAAGCATTAGGAACATGATTGTATACTGTATCAGATTTTGCCAAAATGCACCTGAGAAACTGAACGTAATTTATCATCTAGACATCATTGCAAAAGCATGTGTCATTGTTCATGATGACTGGGTGGTAATAACAAGGTTAAAATGTGTCTATGTCATATCTACTTTGTGTTACAATTAACCTCAGAAACTTCTCATGATAATATACTCAATTGAAACTCCAATATCTCTAAGTATATTTCATAATAGAAATAGAACTAGATTCTAAATTTTTAAATACTACTAGATCTTTATACTTCACATTATGAAGCTAAGGTTATGTTACCTAATTGATCACTTAAATACATTTTGGACATAAAAACTCCATTTACAAACTGAAGATTTGAGTAAATTGCTTAAATTTTTGGATGTGACTATCATGTAAAACTGTGGACATTTTCTTGAATCAACATTCATTAACCAAATCTTTCTGTTTGTAACTGTGCGTGTGTCAAATCTTTCTTTTGCAACTAACTGGCAGTATAGAAACATGATATATTCATTTTTGGTCTTCATCCATTAAAATGTTGATAGCTTAGTATAGCTTGCAATTTATACTAGAGATTTATGGTAATGAGACCCATTGTTTCATCAAGTTCCATTGAAATTTTCTGGGAATTATTTAATCATCAGATTATGCATCTCTTTTAGCTTCACCCGTTTCTCAAGAATATCCATTTCAAAAATGGTGCTGGAAACATTGTGGTTTTGGATTCACAAAGGAAATTAGATGAAGAATATGATATTATCAACATCTGGAATTTTCCAGAGAGCCTCAGAAAAAAGATGAAAGTTGGAACATTTTCTCCAAAAGCTCCAGAAGGGCAGGAACTGTTTTTGTCTGACCATATGATACAATGGGCTATAGTATTTACAGAGGTGCGCTGTATCTTATCTCATTGTTCTGATCGCTATGTCAATAAACATTTGTTTGTGGATGTAATGATTGGTGTTTCCTTACTCAGTGCCCTTCTTAATGTACAAAAATAATGTCATATGAGGAAGATACTGTTGCCTTATTCTGAGTAATGGAATTGTTTATTTTTCCATACTTTATTCTATGGGCATTTATTTGCAGTTATAAACACAGTGTCGATTTATTAAGATTTAATCCCTGCACTGAAACCAACTGACAAAAGCATTAATTAAGCTGCCAGATTAGGAAATATTAGTGCATGGGTATTTTGATTTTAGGCATCTGGCAATACACATTAGCATGGAGGGCACATATGCATTGGTTAATTACTTGTCTTTCTGCTGAAAAGGAAGCAATTTGTCTATGCATCACAACATACCTTAAGAACATAGGTTTTACTTGATTCACATTTGGGGTGTGCACTCGAAAATGATTCAGGCAATCTTGTTGGCAAGAGCCTGAGAAAGTGATTCACATTGTATCTTCAGTCAGGAAGCAGATAGACATGATCACTGCTCTTCACCTTCCTTTTTGTTTTTCTTTCAGTCCTTACCAACAGCCAATGAAATGTTGCTACATAATTATAGACTATATCTTCCTACTTCAAGTGCCGTAACAAGATCATCTCTCATAGAAAGTCACAAAGATTAGTTTATATGATAATTCTGAATCCTGTCAAGTTGACAAATGTAAATTAAGCAACACCATTGGGAAACAAAGTTGCTCACTCCAGCTGTGAGCAAGTACAGAATAGGATCAGTATGATATTACAGTTGCCCATTTTGATATGTACTCAGTAAACCAACATCTTATTTTTCCTACCATTTATATTTCCACAATCCAGATTTCTGTTGTCTTTGGATCATTGTTGAAACAAATTGAACTCCACAGGGTTTACTACATTGAAATGATAAGCAATGCTTCAAAAGAGAATCTGCAACATGCAAATAATAAATATAAAAACTTTCTATGTTATTGTTCAATATGGAAAAACAAAAGTTTATTGTTTTAAAACAGTACACTCCTGAGTATTTTCTCTTCTATATTTACTTGCTAGGTTCCTTGCTCTGTGTGCAGTGGGAGCTGTGTTCCTGGATTCAGAAAATCTCCCCAGGAGGGCAAGACTGTCTGCTGCTATGATTGCACTCCTTGTCCAGATAATGAGATTTCCAATGAGACAGGTGAGTGTCAGACTCACTGGGGGAATTTCTCACCTCTAAAGAGTCTTCTGCAAACGCTAAACAGATTGAAACGTTCTGTGAAGGAACATTTGAGATAAGTCCCCTTCTTCTTTCAGTTAGAATAAAAATGTTTTGGTTCATTTTATCCTCATTTTAATTGATGTTCTGGCCATTGAAACTTGTATTTGATGCTATTGATCCTCTACAGCCATTGTTGCAGAGCTGTTTTAAGAGAACAACTTTACCCATTTCAGAGTAGTCTGCTTTATTTCACCATGACATTTAACACACACACACTAACACACACATGCAGGCACACACTCATGTGCACATGCACAAACTTTATAAATTACTGACATTTCTTGTATTTCAAATCATATTTATCTCATAGTTAGCACATCTTAAAGGGTTAGATCCTTATGGCCTTTAGTTGCATAATTTCAGTCATGGTTCTAGGTTCATTAGAGGTGTTAGAAATGTATTTAACTTATACATGGACATATTTAGAAGTGTTTCATTTTTATAATTTTTCATTTTGTTTTATCTGTGACTGTATTACCTGCATTCATGTATGTGTACCATGTACTTGCTTGGTGCAACTCAATGTTAAATGTGGCATCAGATCACTTGTAGGTTGAGTCACAGGTAACATGAACCACCCTGTAATGCTTGCAATGGAATCCAGGTCCTCCTTAAGAGTCACAGGCATGCTGTTACTATCTTGTGAAACTAGTTGAAATGGCACATTGACACTTTCATTAATGATAGTGTTGTGAATAAGCCAGGCATAGATACAAACCCTTGTTCTTAGAACAAGTCAGGACACTGAATATGAAGGACCATCTTTTCCAGGCAAAGGTGGATATAGTAGAAGATTCTTATGTCAAAATATATCCAAGAAACATAAAACAGGCATGAGACAATTGATAGCAGTGAATATAAGGAGGACATATACTCACAATATTTAATATGGAGAGAAACTTAAAGAGGATTCCTCAACTTTATCATTTATATCAAATGAGTTCCTTTGTGTAATAGCTGGAATTCTGTGAATGACGTAATGGTTTTCCTGAACACTCAGATGTTTTAATATTAATTCATAAAATTTAAAACATTCAAACTTTTTGGTGACTTTAATTTGCCTAATTTTAAAATATGCATATTGAGACTGACTGTACAGACCCTTCAAAACTTAATGTGCAAACAGGCTTTGGGTACATTGGAGCCACAGTTTGTTCATGCACATGTTAGTTATATTCATTGTAAGAATCTAGAAACATCAATATCAAGTACTGCATGACTGCAGTTTAACGAGACACTTTTTTTCCTTTTTTTGAATTTATTTTATTTTATTTTACAATATAATTCAACTTTACATATCAGCCAAAAATTTCCTCCGTTCTCCTCCCTCCCCCCCCCCCCCCCCCCC
>CABHPP010130668.1:0-10490 GCA_902168425.1 Peromyscus attwateri | reverse complement strand
GGCCCACCCCCCATTTCCATCTCCTCCAGGGCAAAGACTCCCCCGAGGATTGAGATCAACTTGGTGGACTCAGTCCAGGCAGGTCTAGTCCCCTCCTCCCAGGCTGAGCCAAAGGTCTCTGCTAAGCCCCAGGTTTCAAACAGCCAATTCATGCACTGAGCACAGGACCCGGTCCAACTGCCTGGATGCCTCCCAAACAGATCAAGCCAATCAACTCTCTCACCCATTCAGAGGGCCTGATTCAGCTGGGGGCCCCTCAGCCATCGGTTCACAGTTTATGTGTTTCCATTCGTTTGGCCACTCGTCCCTGTATTCCATCCATCCCTGGTCCCAACAACTCTTGCTCACATAAACCCTCCTCCTTCTCGCCAATTGGACTCCCGGACTCCCGCATGACAATTAGGGTGTTTGGCCATCCTATCACCAGGGTAGGTCAGTTTGGGCTATTTTAACGAGACACTTTTTAATAAGAAAGAATAAGTACTAAAACATAAGTGCTAAATATTTCAAAACAGTGAATCCTGTACTTTAAAATCTATATAATAAGGTGAATCTATCTTCAAAAGAATCACTTTAAATGTCCAAAAAAATATTTGTCATGACTTATATACCCTGTGCTTTTACTAAAGAAGATATATGGTTGTGCTTATAAAGCATTCATGCTCTGTTAGAAATGGATAGATGTAAGCATATGGGATATAGAAAAAACAGAGTACCTTGAGAGTGAGAAGGTAGAAGGAAGGCACATCTGTAGAACTAACAGATTAAATGATAATCAAATAAAGGCCATAGTAGGGAATAGAAAATGATAAATTCAATAGACTTTAATGAAAAAATCCACATTGCAAAAATATTGAACATTTTAATAGAAATGTGAAATAGAAATGTTCTTAATGTGAATATGTAATTAATAGTGATATTTATATCTTTAGAATTTAAGATGAAACTCACAAATTATAAGGGATAAAATATCAAAACATTATTCCATGACCAACTAAGACTAAAATGAGAGTTTTATAGCTATTTGTTAAGTAGATCTTTTCTCCTTAGAAGTGATTAAACTGTTTCACACAGTAAGTTCTTCCAGCTTTCAAGAATCTAATAATTCTCATTCCACAAGCACTGTCAGAGAATGAACACACTGGAGTATTCAATAAACACAAGGGGAATTGTTAATTTGAGTCTGATGGTGAGAACAACATTACAAGACAGAAATTTCAGTGATCCTATGATCAAGTTAGTTTATGTAATTTTATTCTATAACATAACTACATGAATAAATAAAAATTCATTTTATCACTTAAATGAAATATATTTAAGTATAGCAATATAAAGGTTAGACTTGCTCACTTTATGTGCAACAAAGAAAATAGGCAATATCATCCTGGAAAGATTTATTAGAGAGCACTTGAGAATTTTCACTGTAGAGAAATGATTTACTTGAGTCTTGAACAACAAAGGAAATGTGGTCAAATGCCAGACAAATGTTGCTGGGAAATGGCTTGAAATAAAAGGGGAACATGAGTAGAGACTCACTATAAATTTAATTCCTGAGTAGATATGGATCATTGTGTGAGGTGTCCAGAAAGTCATTATGCAAACACAGAGCAGAAGCAATGCCTCCAGAAAACAGTGACATTTCTGTCCTATGAAGACACTTTGGGGATGGCACTCACCTGCTTGTCCCTGAGCTTCTCTGCACTAACAGCTGGTGTTCTTGGTGTCTTTGTGAAGTACCACCACACTCCCATTGTCAAGGCCAACAATCAGGCTCTCACTTACATCCTGCTCATGACTCTGATCTTCTGTTTTCTCTGCCCATTGCTATTCATTGGCCATCCCAACACAGCCAGCTGTATCCTGCAGCAGAGTACATTTGCAGTTCTGTTCACGCTGGCTCTCTCCACAGTCTTGGCCAAATCTATTACTGTGGTTCTGGCTTTCAAGATCACATTTCCAGGGAGACTGATAAGGTGGATAATGATATCAAGGGCTACTAATCTTATCATTCCTGTCTGCACCCTTATCCAACTTGTGTTCTGTGGCATTTGGCTGAGCACCTCTCCTCCATTTATTGACTCAGATGCTTACACTGAACATGGCCACATAATTATTATATGCAACAAGGGCTCCACTCTTGCCTTCCATTCTGTCCTGGCATACCTCTGCTCCATGGCACTTGGAAGCTACACTATGGCTTACCTGTCCAGGAACCTGCCTGACACATTCAATGAAGCCAAGTTCATCACTTTCAGCATGTTGGTGTTCTTCAGTGTGTGGGTCACCTTCCTTCCTGTCTACCACAGCACCAAGGGGAAACCCATGATGGCCATGGAGGTCTTCTCCATCTTGGCTTCCAGTGCAAGTCTCCTAGGTTGCATCTTTTTCCCCAAGTGCTATGTTATTTTGTTCAGACCACATAGAAATGTGGCTCATCATGTCAGGAATAAAGGACATTCTAGAGGAAAAGTGAATTTTACAGCATAGTCCATGCTTTTCTTAATTATATAGAAGTCTTCCATTTTGTTTAGCACCTATGTTACAGTTGTCACAGATAAAATAGTGATTTAAGATTTTATATATATTGATTTCTTTTATTGATGAAATCCATCTTTATTCTCTCAACTTCTAATATTGTTTACATATTTCTCTTAATTAGAAATTTGAATTCATAAAAAATTATTGTGCTCTCAATATTAAATAAGAGATGAATAAGATGTGTATGTATTCTTCACCTCTTCAACACTGTATAACTTTAACGTTATAACACCACAAGATTTCATACATTTCCATGTGTTTTTATCCCCTTGATAGGTTCCCTGGACTCATCAAGCTTACAGTTCATGAATGCCTTTTATATGAAGAAAAGCACATATAAAAAAAGAATACGATTTTGACATGAAGGCATTGCTTTCTTTATTAATTACATAATGAGCTATATACTAGAGTAGAACAAAGACCAATACATGTTTTAATTACAGGCTAATGTCAGATTTCAGTTAATCAGATACTTACCCAAGCAGTCAATTACATAAAGTTTATGTTAAATCTACAAACATTGTTCAATTCTCTGCTGTAGCTGGTTCTGTACAACCTGTCCTCACATCTAATTTGACATACATACCTAAAGTGTTTCTGTACTCAGTCCTTTACAGGTCTTAAATTTTGATAAACTGCCCTATATTCTTTCAGCTGAAACTCTGTATTGTGTGACTACTGCACATTTATGAGGACCCATTCCTCCACATTTTATCAACATGTCATACCTGATAAATAATTCTTTGGGAACAACATTTGTGACTCTTCTTATTTCTAGTCTAATGTATATTTGTATAAATGTGTAAGACATCACGTGCTGCATGCCTTGCTTGTTGTCATTTATCAGTAACCGGTCTTTTTATAGTTTATACGATATAAACTCTCAAGAATAAGATGGAGGATAAATTAGGTCAGTCACTATATTTAAGTTGAAAGCAAACCAGATTCCATCTTTCCGAATTGGTTCATCAGGGTAACATTTAAAAATGTATTTCTTTTACAATATGTGGTGATCATAGTTTGTCACCCAAGATACTCCCTAAATGCCCACTCACCCCACTTCATGACTTCTTTTTTTTCTCAATTTTGAAAACAAACTAAAAAAACATTCAACTGGAATAAAACAAAACAAATAAAAACAAACAGTGACAGAACAATCTAAAGTATGTAGAATACATGTTAAACTATAACACACACACACACACAAACACACACACACACACACACACACACACACACACACGCACACACACATTCACACACAGGTGTCCAGCTTACAAATCGTGATAGTACTGTAGTGTTGTAGAGGTTCATGGAGCAACCAACCAACATTTGATTTGACTTAAGATCCACACCATGAATTGGAAACCTGACACTGTTTCATGGCCATGCACCTGAAGTTTGACAGCAAAAGGACCTAGGATAATAACAAGTACTACAGTTGTACTAAAGAATATAGCAATAAAATGACTCCTAGTGACATTCTGATATATAACAGTGCCTTCCTCAACTATGATCAGAGAGGCTTCTTCCTGCAGCAGATGAGAGCAAATACAGAGTTCCACAGCCAGACATTATGCTAAGAGTGACAGACATTGGGATTCTCAGCCCTAAACTGGGTGCCTCCTTCTAATCCCTTTCCCCAGGGCACAGGGAACACTGTGTCAGATGAGGCAGAAAGAATGTAGGAGGCAGAAGGAATACAGGACACCAAGAGAAAAAGCCATCGACATCAACAAGATAGATGCTCATATGATCTAACAGAGATGAAAGCAACATCCACAGGGCCTGCTCCTGTCTGTACCAGATGAGGTCCTTCAGCTGAAAGGGGAAGTGTACACATTCCTCTGTTCCTAACAAAGTATCAATTTCTAATTGCTAGCCAATTGCCAATGAAAGTCAAGTTTTTCTCTATGAGAGTCTTACTGGGAAAACAAAAACTACGTCTAAGTATAGGCTACAAAACTAGCACTAGACTGCCAACAGAAAACAAACTCAGTGGTGTATATGGTGATTCCTAGAATAATACTGGCCTGTTAGGGCTTTTCGATTTTTCTCTTTTATTTTATATTATGTATTTTGTGTATTTACTATGGCTTCTAAATTAGTGGGTTTTATGAGTTTCCTAAGAGTGTGAACAAATGTGTCTCAGTGTCTATATCTGTTTCTTATGTGCTATCTTGGGCAATTTTCCTCTTTTATGTTAGGATTGTACTGTTCTGATGTGTTAGGTTTTTTTTTTCATATACTATTGCATTTTATTATAATGTGTAAGTAAATCTCAGAGGCCAGGTTGTTTTCTAATGAGAATCAGTAAGGCTGTTGATTTGAGGAAGGGTAATGGGGAAGATCATGGAGCAGAAGAGAGTGAGGAAACTTTAATCAGGATATATCATGTAAGAAAAATAGATACTTTATATAAATAAAAAGAAAAGATAAAAAAAGACATGAAATATATTTCGAAGCCATTTATCTATGCAAATGATGAGTAAGCTAAATTATGCAAAAACAGAGAATTATTCACCCAAACCTTCCAAGATATGATTGATTTCATATTTTTATTATCTTATTTATGGAAATAGATTTTTCTTACACTATATTTTATCATAGTTTTCCCCCATTCTTTCCAGACCTTGTCCACCTTCTTACATGCCCAAGAACACACACTTTCTCTCTCTCTCTCATTAAAATCACACAGACATGTAAAATAAATAAATAAATAAATAAAAATATCCAAACAATCCAGTATAGGAACCAAACAAACAAGCAGAAAAAGTCATAATTCCCCATTGGATTAATTTTGTGTTGCCATTTACAGCTAAGCATTGGGTCTGTCCTTCAGTGTGGTTTATGTATCCTGAGAGACAGCATTGGATAAAACTAATTTTTCCTTTCATTTCCTGAGGAGGTCTAGGTTTTTATAGTGATTAATTGAAGAAATTGGAATTTTATTTTTAAAGCAACTGAAGTAATGAAAAATTGATCATAAGGAAAGTGGTGATTATCTTTAAAAATGAGCTCATGATATTTCTTCAAAATTTAGTAAATGCCTGGTGGTGAAAAACTAACCTGGGTAGATGATCTCCCTACAGATAATTTATGGCTCTAGATAAAAATTTATAAAAATAAGCAATGTTCAAAGTTAGTCTTATAGTAAAAAGTAAAATTACTATGGTGAGAGACATCAGTTACAACAAAGATATTTATAGTGTAAGACCCATATTTTAAGGTAAGGAACTTCATAAATATGCACCATTATAGTTCAAGTGTTCCAATAATCTAACTGAATCCAACATACATATCAGCTCAAATATGCTAGGACTGTATTGACTTATGAACAAATAATTGTTTGTCATTTTCACAAGTTATTTCTATCTTCTCTGTGCAAAAGATGACCTGTAATGAAAAATACAAGGAAAGATAGGCTTCTTGTGCTTCCTGGTGAGTAAAAGACATCATCATTGTTAAAGAATACATATAGTAGGATGCAGGTGAGCTCCAAGTGGTGGGATTTGGGTATATTAACTCTTCACAAAGTAGGGGACAGCAAATCTGAAAATGAAGGCCAGAGCCAGAGGTAGGTAGAACCTTTGAAAGTCTGTGAATAATGTCCTACTTTACCAAATAGTCTCAAAACTCTTCAAAATCCTGCATTTCCACAGATCAACAGAACCTGAGTATCACAAATGTCAGAATTAGAGAAAGAATAGTAGTCATCAATAAAAGTATCCTTAATTTCAGACCCACACACAATATCTAAGAGTAGTATTGAGATGATCTGGTCTGCACTGCAACATCCTATGTTATCAGGTCTGCTTGCTCTAATACATATTATCAGTTGTGAGTTCAGCTCCACACCATGCATATGACTTCCTCAAAAAAAAAAAGCATCCCAGATGCAATACCATCTGATGCTCTTCCTTCCTACAGGACTCTGGCCTTACCTTAGAGTATTTGTCAGTTAATTCTGAAACCTTGATACCAGCTACCTTGAGCTCTGCATATTTGTAACCCTTTTTACTTCCTGCAACACAGAACTATTTTAAAATGCTGTTATGTCCTGTCATCATTAAACTTTTGGTGCCTTGCATCATAGTTACAGTAGTATCTTTGTGATAATTCTTGGGAATGTATCTGTATTTGATCAGTCTCTAGTGGGGATCTATTTGATCAGCATTTTCAGCCAAACACATTCTGAAGAAATTGGCATATTTTCTTTGAGTGTTCTAGGTTGCTGTTTTTAATCAAGAAGAGCCTAAATATTTTCACTGTGCACAGCATAAGATTTCCATTTAGTTGGATTCATTTTCTTACCAATTACAGGATCTTTGTCACTAACTGCCTGGAACTTTGACTACCAGGTTTGACCCAATATATTAGTTATTTGAGAATTGTGTTCAGTAGGTACTGAAGATTTTCTTCCCCTCCCCAAGAGTTATATTAGATGTAACACCTATCTGTATATCCTGAAATTTCTGCTGTGTGTTCAACCATCAAGTAAAATTAGTCCCATCCATATATACTATATATACTTTTGGATTGCATCACATCAGAACACAATTGAGAAACCCAGGGTATTACTCTAGAAGAATATACATACTACTTCTCCCATGCATATTTCAAATACCAGTGACTCCTCAGCTAGAGGTAGGTCTTCCTGGCCACCTCCAATCTCAGTGCAGGAATTTGTCCCCTGTGTAGTTTCACTGGACTTGTTCATGCTTTCACACTTAATGTGAGTTCATATGCTATGTATTGGGAAAACTGTTTCCTTGTACTAAGAAACCACATCTATCCCTTACAATCTTTCTACTCCTTCACAATGATGCATGACTTGGAGGAGGGGATACGATGTAAATGTCCCAAAGGGCTGACCATTGTCCACTCTCATTCTATGTACCTTGGCCAATTTTTTTCTCTGTGTTAGTTACCAC
Source organism: Peromyscus attwateri (assembly GCA_902168425.1). Classification (NCBI taxonomy): domain Eukaryota; kingdom Metazoa; phylum Chordata; class Mammalia; order Rodentia; family Cricetidae; genus Peromyscus; species Peromyscus attwateri. The sequence continues at coordinate 3,018 of CABHPP010130668.1, read as the reverse complement.
CTGCTCCAAATAGAAGCATCTATTTGAGTTAGCTAACATTGAGATTACTATTTTCACATTTTGGAACAGAATAACTGTTTGGTAATTAAATACTGGATTGAGATTGAGATCACAATGTAAAAAGAAATTTATAAATTAGCAGCCTAAAGACAATGGGTGATACTGTCAGACTCACATTTCGAGTCTTAAGAAAATGAAAATAAAAATCCTGTGAAGTCTCAGAATGAATTTGATGGAAATATAGAGAGTTTTCCATATACAAGATAAGTAGAAAGGGTCAGAATAATAAAGGAGAGTTCATTCCTTGAAGTGCAGGAAATAAAGGACACTGGAATCCAGAAAGAGGTGTCAGGACCCACATAAACAAGAAATCAGAAAGGCAATGTAGTGAGAATAAGGAAACAGAACAAACTTCCAACACGGAAAGCACGCAATAGTAGAATGGAGGACTCATACTGGTTAAGGCATCTGGTCAACGAGTCTTGTTTCTGAAAGCCTGGCATAGCTTTTCAAAGGAGAAATATGTGATGCTGGTATATGTTAACCTAGTGGAGCAATTATCTGTGACAGTGTTTCTTTCTTTATGGCAGACTAGATTTGTGAACACAGGGACTCTATTCACAATTCGTAGAGTTCTAAAATCTGGGGCACACAGGAACAATAGATGAATCAGTAAAAAACTGAGGAGCCTGGGGGTCGCACTGAATGAGTTTGTTTCTGTAAGGTGGCCACAACAGACAGACAGTCATAAACATTGACCTGTTCAGATTTTGTGTCTGTCCTTTTGTGATGAAAAGTGAGCCTATTTGTTGTAGTAATTGTGACAGTATAGGTATACTGAGCCCAGAGACAACAATTTTCTTATTATCTACATTGTTTTTTTCTATTCTTGGTTTACTGCTCCAAGAGACTTAGCTCTGAGCTACAAGATTCCCCCTACAGATAGATATGCTCATTGCTTGATGGGCTGTGAGAGCAGCAGGGTGCTCATGCTGAGGCTAATTTCCCTCTGATTTCCCCCAGTATCAAGCTTCTAAGACTCTTTTTGTCTTAGATTTCCACTTTCTATCGATTGAAAAATAGTTTGTAGTTTCTATAGGCAGTAGTGTGATGCCTACCTCATAAACTCACAATGTTATTGAAGTCAGCAGTAGCTCCTTCTATGTCAACAACTATTGTTTATTGTTGAATGCCATCTTGCTGTTTATGAAAATATCTTGATGAGGCCAGCCTATTTCTAGCACACACCACACAGCTAGCACAAAGTTTGATGTGAACATAGGACATGATAAGACATAACCTATACCTTCAAAAAACCCTAGACTCTGCTAGCAGATTCTAGTATGAGATGTTATTGACCAAACACTTTTGTACTTTCTTTCTTCTTCTATGCATGATTACTACAATTTTAGGTATGTTTCACTTTGTTTCCTACATTGAAATATTTCATGTGTGAAATTTTCTTCCTTTTTTAACTGTGTAATTTTATGTATATTTTTTCTGTATGTTGTCATGAAACTCTGGTTTTCTTACTCTTTCATACATTCTTTTCTTGTTTTCATTTGGCTTAGTGTTTTTCCTGTATTCTGTCAACACTATTGTCTTATTTTTTTATAAGTTTTCATCACAAATTGTTCTGAATAATGCAATTTTCTGTAATTATTAGTAATACGTCTGTTACATTTACTATTACTTTTTAATTTTATATTTATTTAAAATTTTACATCATTTCCTATCTACTCTTTCCCTCCAACCCTGACTCGCTCCACTGGTGCTACCTTGAAAATTACCTTTTATCTTTAATTGTGTGTGTGTGTATGTGTGTGTATGTGTGTGTGTGTATGTGTGTGTGTGTGTAAAAGCATGTCTGTGTATTTCTGTGTTTGTTTTATATAAATATATAAATGTCTTATTATAGGAATCCATTTCAAATTATAACTTTAGTTGATTATAGATTATTCGAAGTAGACAGTTGCAACTAACCACCATATAACATTCCAAAGCAATCAAATGCCACTATTCTATATAAAAATATTTCTTTTACATAGCTAACTGAAAGTAACTGAAGATGCTCAAATCTTTGACAAAATTGTAAAGAACCAGTACTGGAAATAACAATAACCTATTCTATAAAACCTGGCTATATATGCATAGAAGAATCAAAGTATATGTTATATATTTATACCACCTGAATAATCTATTCACATCATTTTGTGACTGGTATTACAAAATGAAATTCCTGACTACAAGAAGGGAAGTTTAGGGAAAACACTTTTGGATATAGGTACCTGTGTGAATTTTTAATAGGACCTTAAGAGCATAAGAAACAAGCCCCCAAATTGACAGTATCATTACATGAGGTTACTCAGCTTTTCCACAACAAGAAAATAGCCAAGGAGTAAACACAGAAACATTCTGCACAAAGAGAGTAACCTTGTTCCTCTCTTCTGTAGAGTGTTAATATGTGGAACATGTGAAGAAGAGTTAAAATTGAACAACAAAACTAAAAATAAATTTAAACCACCCCAAACTTTTGAGCAGAAGTCAGTATACGCCTGAAAGGACAGGACCCCAAACCAAAATCCAGGAAAGGGTTTTTCAAATTTATTTTACACATCAATCACTGATCCCCGTCTCTTCTTTTCTCCTGCCTCTCCTACATTCCCACCCAGCCCACACACCATTCCCTCCTTCGACAAAGAAGGATTTCCTATAGGGAGTCAGCAGAGCCTGGCACATTCAGTAGAGGCAGGTCCAAGCCCCTTTTCTTGCATCAAGGCTGTGCAAGGTGTCCCACCATAGACAGTGGGCTGCAAAAATCCAGTTCATGCACCAGGGATGGATATTTTTTTTTTATCACCACCTCCCTATTTTCCTTCCTTCCACTCTTCATTAACTTGTTTACTTAGATAAATAGTACACTGATACTTCAGTTAAGATCCTGTGGTGATTTGAAAGAAAATGCCCCCCAAAAAGGGAATGGGACTAACTGGAGGTGTGACCTTGATAGGGTGGGTG
>CABHPP010130667.1:0-21294 GCA_902168425.1 Peromyscus attwateri | reverse complement strand
TTTGTCGCAAGGCCGGGGACAGGATGAGAACTGACCTGGAGTGCTCCTTTTCGTTTTCACAGGAGCTACTGGCTCGTGACTCAGGAAGCTGGCTTGGGGCCCTTTGGCCATCTTTTTATCTGGAGGCCCAGCTGCCCCCCTCCTCCACTCCCCCTCCCCCGGGAAGGAAAGGCTAGCTGGGCATCCAGCTCCCTCTCCTTTTTCTCTGGCACCTTGGATAGGGGTTGCTGGGGCTCGGCCTCACCTTTCTGCGACGCCTGAGGGGCCAGGGGTGAAGAATCGTGGCATTGTAGTCACAAGACCAGCATTATGTAATCGCAGGCTCGCTCTCGGAGAATAAAATAGCTTTTAATTACTGTGACAAAGTTGATCCTTTGGACTTGAATGAGGCAGGGAAGCAGGTGAGCTTTTTTTGGCAAAATGGTGCCAATTTCATACTTCGTTGTCTGTAGCCAGGCTCCACCCCCAACCTCTGGATTTGTAAACAGTGCCCCCTTCTGAGTGGTAACCTGGAACAGGCCACCGGGTGACATTGTTGTTTCTTCACTTCTAGAAAGGTCTAGAGACATCGATGCCTTTTGCTTTGCTCAAACCTCATGGAGATCGCCCCGTTTCTCTCGTTCCAGCCATTGTTTTTAAATGGTATTGTTTGCCCAAGGTCATAGAGCTCTCAGCCTTGAACAGCAGCATCTCTTGACCTTTTCTTCACCACCACAGATTCCTTGAAGCTCCAAATTTTCTCTGGGGTAAGGGGTTGGGGGCTTCTGATCTAAACACTAGCCAGTGTCTGCTTAAGTGGAAGAAGTCTTGCTTCATTTGACAGTGTCAGGCCAAGGTGCCTTGGGTTCAGTCAAGGGTTGCCTTGCCTGGCAGCCCGTCATGTGTACATTCTGTGCATTTGATGTTCTGAGTTCTTCTCATCTCACCCAGTGGGTAGTGTGGACTCAGATAAGTAGCAGCTTGGAGCGATACCAGGAATCTCTCCCTGAGCAGTCAGACTGACTCAGGGGATAGCATCTTTTTTTTTTTTTCCTCCATTGGGCATAGACCACAACCAGTGGCGCTTTTGGACTTGAGGTGGGGGGAATCAATACTGCTGTGTGTGATGGGACTGGTCAAGGACAGGCGCAGGATTCTGTGGCTCATTTCATTTGTTACAAAGTAGCTCGCATAACCAGAGGCTGCCAGGGTAGAAGGGGCCATGCAGGATCAGCTTGGGAAGTCTGGTTGCTCGCTGGATGGTGAATGTCATGACCCAGGAAGCCGGGCCATGAAACAAGGCTATAAAAATATTAACAACCTTTTCCTTAGTCCTCACATGTCAGCGGCGCACCTTCTTCCATCCCCGTCCTCGGTCCTGTGTTTTTATTGGGTCTCATGGTAGCTGAGGCTGGCTTTGAATGCCTGGTCTTCCTGCCTCTCTCTCCCAAGTGTTAGAATTTCAGGTGTGAACCACCACACCTGGCCCTGTTTTTATTGAAGGGAAAGTTCTCGGCTTTCCTGTCAGGATAATAAGATATTTCCTCCAACTTTTCCCTTCATTAATGCTTTTTGAATGAATAAAAATAATTTTTACATGAGGAAGCAAAAATTCGGAGAAATGACAAATTATTCTTGGGGCTGTGACTAAATTCTGGAATTCAACAATTATATTGCACTTTAAAGATTGAACATGGTAGTGAGGAGAGTGGGAACTCGGAAGGATATGGGGTATGATGGCATGTGATGGCTTCTCTAGTTAGAGGTGTGCCAGCCCCCAATATTTAAGAGGTCATGATTACCTCTTTGCCACCAGACCTTGTGTATGAAGCTCCTTCTTTTGTACCAAAGTGGAGTTGGCCTTTTTTTCTATGAGGAGACAGTGAGTATTTTATATTTTATTTAGGCTTTGTGGGCAGAATAGTCTTTAGGACTCATCTCTGCTGTTGTAATGTTTTCCTCTAAAACTGTTGATTTAGAAAAACAGGTGTTGGTCGAGTCTGGCTGATGGACAGACAGCCCTCTTGCATAGACTTCTTGTTTCAGATGCTCTCGTATAACCTTAGTTAATTCTTAAACAACCTCCAATTGAGAGCTGACCTCATTGCTAAAATGGAAGTAATCGATACAGAAGGCCAGATGACCTCGAGACTACAAGTGTTCACAGTCAGGACCAGAAATCAGGGATACTAATTTCTAGCAGGTGTTTTCTGCTGTGAGACCAATGATATTAATCTGTTTAGGTGTTAGCTTCTGGTTTTATCCTTAGTATAACACTGCAATCCCCATTTTCTAGACAGTGGCGTAAAACACAAAGGTAATGAACTTGCAGAAAGATACGGTTGGGGTGCATTGTTGAACCACTTGGGCTATCGGTGTTGCGCTGCAGTTCAGAGTGTATGAAATACATACCTGTTAAGAGTGAGACAATTCATTTTTGTGTGTTTTTAAAACATGACATCTTACATCTACATTTCTGTTTAAACTTGCCCTGTATTTCCAAGAAGTAAAGACCATATTTCTGCTGAAAGCTTGTAAGTGTCTTCCCCCCACCTCACCCCTCAACCCCCCCCCCCCTTTTTTTTTTTTTGAGATGGAACTTTTACTGTGTATCTCTGACTGGCCTGGAACTCCCTTTGTAGACCGGGCAGGCCTTGAACTCAGAGATCCGACTACTTGTGTCTCCCAGGTGCTGAGATTTAAGGTGTGCTCCACCAAGCCCAGCATAAGCTTCCTCTTGATGTCTCTTGTCTGTGTTTCATGTATTTCCACCTTCTGTGGTACTCTCCAGCCCTGGGGCTCCCGACCTCAGTCTCTTGGCCACACTGAGAAGTTATCAGCTTTACTTTTCTGCTCCTACTGCAGTGTCACGATGTCTGACCGGAAGGCAGTGATCAAGAACGCAGACATGTCTGAGGACATGCAACAGGATGCCGTTGACTGCGCCACACAGGCCATGGAGAAATACAACATAGAGAAGGACATTGCTGCCTATATCAAGAAGGTGAGCCAGGAGCATGAGGGTCGGCAGCTGAGCTGCATTGGAGGGTGGGGGTCGGCAGGGGCAGGCAGCTTCTGAGAAAGTAGGTGTAGCCCTTCAGACAAAACCCTGCAACTGTGTAAAGCAGCTGGATTATGGGGGTGATTCTGAATTGTCAAAGCAGTCACCTTAATGATTCTTGATAAGAGCTCTGCTGACGCTGTGTTAGTTTTACAAATAATTATGTCACTGCAAGGCGTTAGGGAAGGGAATACTGTGTAGGGAAACTTCAGAACTAATATTACTGTCCCAGTTGAGAACTATTCAGTATTCAAAATTAAATAACATTAAATGAATACTGGATGATTCTGAACAGATTTTTAGGGAACTTTATCATTTACAGTGGTGTATCCTTTATAATCCTCATGATATGAACCATTTCCTTTTCCCTAAAAAAGACTTAGGGTCTGCATATCTGCAATATTTACTATTCTGCCTATATTCTCTTATTTTTAAAAATTTATCTTACGTGTATGGGTATTTCGTCTATATGTATGTCTCTGTACCACAGTGCATGCCTGGTACCTGTGGAGGCCAGAAAAGGCTATCAGAACCCCTGGGGCTGGTGTTACAGATAGTTGTGAACCACTATATGGGTGCTGGGAATTGAATTCAGGTCCCTGGAAGAGCAACAAGTGTTCTTAACTGCTGAACCAACTCCAACAACCCCCTCCCTACATTCTCAGATCTGAGTTCAAGGCCAGCTTGGCATATATGGCAAGTTACAGGACTTGTTTCACAGAGAAACCCTGTCTGGGAAAAGCCAAGGGGGGAAAAAAAATCAACCAACCAACCAACCAACCAACCAATGAGCTTGAATATTTAGTCTCTTGATTTCTGTAGGGACTACTAGGAAATGATAGAGAAGAAAATCTGTACTGGTTCAACATAGGTGTAGGTTTTTTTTCCTGAATATTTTAAATGTATGGTTGGTTAGAACCCACAGATGTAGATAGCTGACTGTATAATTTTTATAAAAATGGCTCGATATTAGAGTTTGGTTATTGAAAAATTCCTAAATGGGGCTGGTGAGATGGCTCTCTGGACAAGGGTGGTTGCTGCCAAGCCTGACGACCTGAGTTTGATCCCGGAAACCCACATGGTTGGAAGAAGAGACTGGACTCCTGCAAGTTGTCTTCTAACTTCCACCTGTGTGCTGTGGCATACTCAACCACCCCCAAATAAACAAGTAAATGTAAACATTTAGAAGAAAAAGTCCTAAATGAATACCTGAGTAGAAATGGTTACCACTGAAGAGGCAGCTGAACCAGGGGTAATATAGCATGGGCCCCTGATTTCCATTCAAGACCCATGTGTTTTGTTCTTTGTTTTTTTATTTTATATCTTTTATTGTATGAATGTTTTGCCTTCATGTATGTCTGTCTGACACATGTATGCTTGGTCCCTGTGGAGGTCAGAAGAGGGGATTAGATTGTTTGGAATAGGAGTTCCAGGTGGCTGTGAGCCACTGTATGGGTGCTGGGGCATTTGCAAGAGTAGCCAGTGCTCTTAACTGCTCTCCATCGCTCCAGCCCCCAAGACCCATGTCTTACCTAGAGGCGTTGGTCCAGTCATTGGTCATCTAAGCTCTGGACTTCTAAAAAGGATGCATAAGAGTGTGGTGGCAGTCTGCATTAGTAGTAAGATGTGCTCAGTGGGGTCTCCAGTTTCACAGAACTCTTGTTCTCCTACCCTTGAAGGATAGACTCAGACATGGAAGTCACAAAAACTTCCCTTTGTATGGAGCTAGGGGTACACAGTCAGTCCTACTTGATTGATGTCTTTGCCAGTCCACCCAGCGGGAGAAAATAGACTCATAGTCTCTCGGCATGAGAGGAGGAAGAGGAACCCTTATGTGGCCGGGGTGTGTGTGTGTGTGTGAGTGTGATGGCTTTCCTCCTTCAGACAGTCTAGAATCAGGATTGGAGTTGCATTTGGCTTTCTTTGTTCCTTAGTACCTCCTAGAATTGTGTGGTGTGGGTGCTTTTAGGAAGTTAGACAAGTATATGGAGCATCCAGCGGACAAGAGAGCTGTGAGGCAGCCTTGATGTGCTCGTGGTGGAAGACTCCTGCCCTTTCACAGTTGGTGGAAGGGTCTATCTAGAACCGTGTGGGCTGAGTCCCAGTGTGCTAGGGAACTGTCTGCTGGCTCACAGGGCTTGCTTGGGGATTGGGTAGAGGGAGGGAATTGGTGGGCATATCACACATGGTGCCATACAACTGTTCCCTGGTACTTCAGTGGTCCCCGTTTGTTCCTGGGTGGAATGGTGGGTTAGTAATGTGTGAGACAGTGAGGGACCAGGTCCCACTTTACTATGCTGTAGGACCTCCTGGTTTCTCTGAGGATGGGTCTGGGTGTGGGGTGAGTAGAGGATGGAGAGAGGATCAGGGTGTAGAGTACTAGAGGCTTGGCAGAGAGGAATAATGGAGCCTTTGTGGCATTCCATTATTGATGAGGGAGGAGTGCCGTTGCCAGTCTTAGACCTGAGCCCTGAGGCCCTGGGCTGGGGCGGCAGGGTTGGGGTTGGACGCCGGCCCAGGTGGGTGGGAACAACTAGATCCACGTGCTGAGCTGCTGGGAGGGACCCCGTCCTGAGCCCCCTTCCGCAGCCCTGACCACCCTCCTCTCTGTTTCTTTCCTGTTTAGGAGTTTGACAAGAAGTATAACCCCACCTGGCACTGCATCGTGGGCCGGAATTTTGGCAGTTATGTCACACACGAGACGAAGCACTTCATCTATTTTTACTTGGGTCAAGTCGCCATCCTCCTCTTCAAGTCAGGCTAGGAGGCCGAGGAGAAGGTGTCAGTGGCCGCGGCGGCAGCGATGGCCAACAGGCGGCCTTGCTGGGACTGTTTTGCACTGGGGCCAGCATCAGGAAGTCCTCTCCAATGGCTGTGCTACTGCATGGACTGTATACTCGATTTCATGTGTGTGTCGCAGTAAACAAAAACCAAACTTCTTTCTGTTTAGTTGCCTGGGGAAGAAGGCTGCTTTATGTTTATTTTTTTTTAAGACTTTAAAAATATTTTTTTGGTTGTACTGCACTAGGAAGTCTCTCCCACCCTCCTTTTCTCTTTCTCTCCCTGTATAAAATAAAAGGCCCTCAGCAAAGCCCGAGAGACTAGGAGGCTGAGGGCTAGAACCAGGTCTCTGGAGGTGGAGATCTCACTGCAGCTGCCTCTTCCTGGGGTGATGCTGCTGGAGGAGGGCCGCAGGCTGTGAGGACAGTGGTAGGATTGGCAAGGAGAGGGATAGGAAGTTGGGTGGGGGATTGCTCTAGTACCAGGGACAATATTCCACTGAACTGTGACTTTATTACGGCTTGGGGCAGGGTGGGTGGGTGCAGTCTTTAAGAGCCCTGAGATGTGTTTGTGGTGTGGGATTGGGGAGCAGACTCGTCTTGCTGTCTGTCTGTCAGGGTTTCTAAGTAAGGGCTGTGTCTTTGTGGGTTCCCTTCCTTACTCTTCCAGCCACCATGACGTGGAAGGCTGTGGGGGGTACGATTAGCTTGACTCTTCCCTTTACCTTCTGCCATCCGCTCCCCCTTAGCCCTTGGTTCTTCTCATTCCTCAGTTCTCTTAGAGCAGCCCTGTTGGCTGGCAAGGGAATTCCTGGTGACTGTAGTTCCTTAGTTAGGTCTTAGCGATCAAACCAAATCAGTGTCCCCTTGATTCTTCCTTGTGTGTGTTTGTGTTTGTCTGTGTGTGTGTGTGTGGGGTGGGTCTGGGGTAGAAGGGAGGGAAGGGGCAGGATAGGTGGACTCTGTAGGGTGTATGGGGATGTAGGGGGCACAGTTAGTTCCAAGTGGGCTTCTATGTTACCTGTTGGGGTGAGGACAGGTTGGTGTGACACCATCCTCCTCCCCTCAGCCATCTAGCGTGGACACCCTGCTTTGCCCTGTGGCTGGCTGTTCCTGGGGAAGTTTTTGGGAAGGTCACCCAGGACAAGATGGCCATACTGCCATCTGCCCTGGAGTTGGATCTGGGGGCAGGGGCAACTCTTGGCTGGTCCCAGCCTCTTGTGGGAAGTGGGAATGGAAGAAGTGAGGGCCAAGGGGGGCTCCTTGGAACAGGTCTGAAGTACAGTAACAAGCTCGTGAGTCAGGCGGTGGAGAAGGGCTGAGTGGGAGGACCTTCCAGAGAGTGCAAGGGAACCCTCGGCTGTTGTTGACATGATGGGGTGGGTGGGGATTGTCACTGCCAATTGAGCTGCTGGTTCTCATGAATCACATTCAGAACATGGAGTAGGGTTGACACTGTAAGGGGTGGGGAAATCAAGCTCTTTTTTTTTCCCCAGCCCATCGATGGGGGTGGGGGAAGGCAGGAGAATGTCCCTTCCTCCTAAGCCCTTAGTGTGTATTGAGCTTTTTTTTTTTCCTTCAGTGCTGGCAGGGAGGGTGGGAACTGGTGACTGAGTTCCCTGTTCAAACCTTTCATTGGGTACAAGATTGAATGTTTGATTTTAGGTTTTATTTTTCTTAATGAACGTCCAGATGTGTGTTTCTCCCTGCCCTCCCAAGACTCTGGCCAGTTGGAAGTGTCTAGTTTTTGTTCATCTCTCATTTCTGGTGCAGGGGCTGAGACCCTGCTACATCTATGCTCTGCATCCACGCCTCTTTTGGACATTAAAGGTCGATTGATGCACTTCTGAGCTGTTGGGGTTTCTTTGGGGGTGTGAGGGGTTGGTTGGCCTGGTGCTCTTGGTGCCTGGTGGGTGGGGTAGGGTGGTCTTTCCAAAGGTGAAGGCGAGTGGAAGTGTGTGACGAGTGCGTGGTGGAGGTAGGCAGGCTTCAGATTTGAAGCTGGTTTGCTGGCTCTTGGGAAGACTGCCTGTGGGACAGTGAGGTACCAAGGGATCAATTAAGAAGGGACTGAAGACCCCGCCTTGTTGCTCAGCCTTTTCTGGTTAGTAATTGACAGAGCCTTGAGGTGTGCCAGGACAAGGCCTCAGTTCACAGTTGAGCTGTGACGATGGCACTGCAGGGCCCAGAGTCATCTATTCCTGTTCCAAATTACACCTGTGACAACGTTACATAGGTAAGGCTGGTCTCATTCTGCAGGACTTTTGGTGACCAGTCCCATCTTGTGGAGCCCTGGAAGGGAATGATAAATAGGGCCACATGAGAGGAAGGTAGGAACTGGAATTCTTGAAGAGAGAACAGCCACTCCAAGCTGTGTCCAGGTGGAGTGGAGAAAAGGGGCATCAGTATCTGCACTTTGTCCCAGTCAGGAGGCTGCCTCTGGCCAGTTGAGAAGGGTCTCGGAGCCAGTCCTCTCCCTCTAGAGTACAAGAGCACTGGGAATGAATGGAGGGTACCTGGTAGAGACAACAGCCTGACAGTGGGAGGAGCTGTCAGCTGTCAGTCCCCCTGTCCCTGAGCCCTGGTAACCTTTAGCCTAGGCCCAAGGTGTAGCTGTCATGGTCTTTGCCCAGATACAGACTCCTGGACATCATGTATGATGGTGTGCCCTCCTCCTGCCCTCACCCTGACCACTTCTTTCTGCATCGTCTCTGCCAACCTGCCTTGCTTGTTTCTCCACCCACATCCTCTACTGCTTTATCTTGAAGCATAGCTGAGCCCATCTGTAGCAAGTGCTGGAAAAGTATTTCCTGGCCAGATGGAAACAGCCTTCGCCAGTCATGGCAGCCCCCTTGATGCGGGTCACCTGGCCTTCTGGGAGAATCTTGGAGGGATAGCAAGCTTTAGACCATCTTGCTTGCCAGCTCTGGAAGAGGAATAAGATGAATTTCATTTTTAAAACATTGCTTTCACATTGCTTGAGCCCTCAAGAGTGGTCATTAGTCAAAAATGATTTTGGGATGAGCAAACTGAATTGTCCTGAACCCACTCAGCTGGTAGCACTGCCAGAGATCCAGGTTAAGTGGCATGGGTGGCGGGGTTCTTATTGGTACACCTTAAGGTTTAGGCCTAGCCCTAATCATCCGTGGGTGACTGTTGTCCTAATAGAGGCCTGTAAAAGGTTGAGGAGGACCAGCAGAGTGCCCGGTTCCTGCTGTGGCCGCCTGTTTGTGATCCATGTCTACCTCGGTTAGGCTTTTTAGAGAGTCCAACATGTGAAAGCAGTGTTGGGGGAAATATGTGAGGTGGTCTTAGCTCTAGTCCGTGTCCACTATGCAAATGGACAAGTCGTTTGGCCTTTCTGGTCCATAATCTGTATAGGAAGAAAACGATGCTTCCCTAAAGTGGATTGAAATGAAGGTGTCTGCCTAAGACAGTTATCTGAGGAGACAGTTCCAGGGGGGAATCAAGATCATTTTCACACACCTTGTGCCAGCTTTTCCCCCTCCCCACACATTTGCACACATACAGGGGAGGAAGTCCAGGACCAGAAACATCTAAAGTCACGTGGATGCTAGGACAAGTGGTGTGTAAACTTCGCACAACTGGTTTGCAGGCAGGTTTGAGGTAGCAGGAGGGACTGGTTTGTCGCCATGTTCTGGGTCCCGTATGGAACTCTGCTGGTACACAGCTCAGTGGATTTTAGTATATCTCAGATACACACTTGTGCAACATCAACTCCCAAACATACCCTTGAAAGAAACCCTGCAGCTGTTGGTAGTCAATTCCCACTCCTTGCAGCCTTTAGAAAATACTAATCTACTGTGTGTATCTATATGTGGAGCTCAGAGGTTGACAGTTGTCTCCACTTTTCTTAATTTTTGAGACACAGTCTTACTGAGCCTGGAGTTTGCTGATTTGGCTAGACTGGGTGGCAGCAAGTCCAGGTTTTATCCTGTCTCTGCCTCCCCCGTGCTGGGGTTGCTGGCATGTGTCACTGCATCTGTTTCTTTTTTTTCAATAAAAAATTTAAAAATTATGGTGGTTTTGCATGTATGTATGTCTGTACAACATGTGTATGTCTGGTGCCTATATTGGCGCCCCTGGAACTGAAGTTACAGACAGTTGTGAGCTAAAGTGTGGGTGCTGGGAGTTGAACCCGGGTCCTCTGGAAGAGCAGCCAGTGCTCTTAACCACTGAGCCATCTCTCCAGTTCCTGTACCTGATTTTTTTTTAAACATGGATCCTGGGAACTCAGGTCCTCAAGCTTGTGTGGTGAGCATTTTACTGACTGAACCATCTCCCCAGCCCACTAATCTACTTTGTGTCTCAGAATTTGCTTGTTCACATTTCACATAAGTAATATTCAAAAGCTAGCCTTTGAGTCTAACTTCTTGGTGTGTTTTCATGATATGTCAAATGCCTCATCTTTCTGGCCAAGTACTAGTCCGTTAAACAGACTCACTTATTTTGGTTCATCTGTTGGATTTTTTTTTTTTCCATTGTGAATTGTGCTTACTATGAGCATTTATGTCCACATGTTTGTGTGGGAATCTTGCAGTTGTGTGTAGTTATTTCATCTACTGCACTGCCATTGTAGCAGAAAGCAGTGATAAATAGTAAATAAATGAGCATCATGATTCTGGTACTCCTTTAACCGACGGGAGGGCTGAATTGACTGGACCAGACTTGGCCAACCCCCAATCAGATGCCTTCACAGAACTCGGTATTCCAGAACTACAGAAGGTGAATTCTCCCTCTTTATTCTGCAGCTAGTGGGTTCCCCACTTTAGCCACAATTGGTGTTAGTATAGTTGGTATTTCCAACCTTTTAGAAGCAGCTGGTACTGGGCATCACTGAAAGTGGCTGTGTAATACTCCGGTACAATGCTGAGGGCTGAACACACTAAATACTATTTGAGGAGTGTGGCCTTGAGTCTCTGACTCAATCAACACAGTCCTTTGAATTCCTGGGACTAGCCATGCTTGTTAAACATCTGGTCGTCTTATTTTGGTGAAAAGCAATCTTCAGCTTCCCAGGGAAGCGAGATTGTCTTTGACGATTTGTATAAAAGTCACTTCTACTCTAGAAACAGCCAACAGCATGAGTAGTCTGTCTTGTCTATTAGTCACCTACCTACTAAGTCCCTTGCAAGGGACTGCCTTATGCAACTCTGGGGGCTGGCTAGGCATGGCTGAAGTCTGTAGATCAGGCTGTGAAAAAAGACAGCCTGGGAACTCAGGCAGGCCTCTCATAGGTGGCTCCCTGGTAGCCAGGACAACTTTTTTTTTTTTTTTTTGGTTTTGGTTTTTCAAGACAGGGTTTCTCTGTGTAGTTTTGGTGCCTGTCCTGGATCTCACTCTGTAGACCAGGCTGGCCTCGAACTCACAGAGATCTGCCTTAGCCAGGATAATCTTATTTGCATATTGTTAGCTGACTAAGTCACATCTGCCAAATGGCTTCCTCACCGCAACCTGCAGTTTCGAAGTAACCGGTAAAGCTCAGCCAGCTCAACACGATGGATCATCCCAGTGTGTGTCTTTTCTGCTTGGTCCCCACACAGCTCCTTAAACCCAGTCTCTACAGTGGGGAACAGCCTCACTTCTGCCTATAAGAGCACAGCCACCCTGGTAAAACTGGAAATAAGAGCCCCTGAATGTTCTCTCTCCTCCCTCCATCTGCGGACTTCAGCTGTGTGGTAAGGTTAGCTGTTCTAAACACATTAGGGCAGGTGACAAGGGGAAGGGAGGGAAAGGTGTGCAGCATATATACAAACGGGGAAGGGTAGACAAAGTCCTGGTGGGGGGGCTTCAGGGCTCAGCCCCTCCGTCACTGGCTCTGCACAGTGACAGCCGCCGGAACAGCAGCCCAGACCTGTCACAGAGATGCCTCTCTCGGGATGGCCTCCAATCCAGTGGTGTTGGGGACCCTCAGGGAGTGGGTAGCTCAAACTCAGCAGGCCACTCACAAATGGAGGGTTTTTATTACCATTTGGTGTGCTACTGGATGGAACCCAGGGCCTCCTTCATAACAATTAGACAAGCACTGCCACTGCACTGCAGCCCCAGGCCACGAGTGACAGAGACGTGGACTCCAAAGAGGCCCCCCCCAGGTCTTCAGGGTTCGTTTTCAGCTATGTGAGGGGCCCAATCAACAACTAACTGACTTTGACTTTGGAAGGGAAATCTTGACATGGCTCGCCTAGGCTACTGAACCTCCAGAAATTGCACTGAAGTCTCGTGTATTAGTAACTGGATTTCCTGGGAAGTGCAGTGACCTTACTAGTACTGTGTGCTCACTGGGTCCCGTCGGTATAATGTCAGCCGTGGAGGGGACCAGTGGGACATCTGGTGGGAGGACAGGGTCCCCGTGAAGTACCTGATGGCAAGGCTGGAGACGTATTCCCGAGATGCAGGCCACGCAGAGTGCTGGTGTTGACAGTGGGGTGCAACGGCTTCTGGTCTTTACAAACAGGTGTTGAGAAGGGCCTTTGCTACCTCAAATGCTGTGCATCAGACACCCGGGGATGTGTTGAGCAGGCCCTTTTCCAGGGCAGATTAAGCCATCCCATAGTTTGGTGCTGGGAACTGAAGCCCCGAAGTCCTGTTTTTCTTTCCCTGTTTTTTTTGTTTTTTGTTTTTTGTTTTTGTTTTTTTTTTGTTTTGTTTTGTTTTATTTTGGTTTGTTTGTTTTTTGAGACGGTTTCTCTGTATAGCCTTGACTGTCCTGGAACTTGCACTGTAGACCAGGCTGGCCTCAAACTAACAGAGATCCATCTGCCTCTGCCTAGTTGTACGCCATCCCCACCTGGCTTCTTTCCTTGTTTTAACTGTGTTACTTACTTGTTGCTGTGACAAAAATACCTGACCAAAGCCACTTAGGGAAGGGATGACTTCAACTTGTGGTCCCAGGAGCCTGAGGCAGCTGGTCACATTGCCAGGAGCAGAGGAGGAATGCTCATGCCCATCTCATTGTATTTTCTTGAGTCTAGGATCCCAGCCCATGGGATGGTGTTGCTCACAGTTAAGGTTGGTCTTCCCACCTCAGTGACCCTGGCGAGGCTTGCCTTCTAGGTTATTTTAGATCCTGTCAAGTTGACAGTTACTTGGTGATCACAGCGAAGGCAAAGCAGGAACTGGAAGCAGCTATTTCGCACCCACAGTCAAGAGCAGAGAGGCACTAAATGTGTGCCCCTTTGCTTGTGCTCAGCCCCTCTTCTTGTACAAGGGACCAAGACCCAGGACAATCCAGCACTTACATCCCAGGGAATGTGCTTTCCTTACGGTGGTGGGGTGGGGTGGTTGTGGTTCTTCCCACCTCAAAGTAGTCAGGACAATCCTCCACTCACATGCCCACAGGCCAGCTTAATTAGACACCCCTGTGACAATCACCTGACAATTCCAAGTAACCATCAGAAGAGGATGGTGTGTTCCTTTGGTTCCCAGCACATGGGAAGCAAAGGAAGGTAGATCTATGTGATCTGAGGCCAGGCTGGTCTACAGAGCAAGTTCTAGGCCAGCCAGCGCTCCATAGTGAGACCCTGTCTAAAAACACAGTAACCATCACAGCTGTACCCTTGTCAACGTCACAGATGTATCACTTTAAGCCACAACTTTCCACCCCTTGTTCCCAAAGTCTCATGTTTACCTCATAATGTAAAATAGAGTTCAGCTTATAAAGTCTCCTCAGTGTCTTAGTTAGGGTTACTATTGCTGTGGTAAGCCACCATGACCAAAAGCAACTAGAGGAAAGAGTTATTTGGCTTACACTTCTACATCACTGTTTATCATCAAAGGAAGTCAGGACAGGAACTCAAGCAGGGCAGGAATCTGGAGGCAGGAGCTGATGCAGAGGCCATAGAGGGGTGCCACTTACTGGCTTGCTCCCCCTGGCTTGCCCAGCCTGCTTTCTTATAGAACCCAGGGCCACCAGCCCAGGGATGGCACCACCCAAAATGGGCTGGACCCTCCCCCATCAATCACTAATTAAGAAAATGCCCTACAGGCTTGCCTACAGCTCAGTCTTATGGAGGGAATTTCTTTTCTTTTCTTTTTCTTTTTTTTTTTTTCCTTTTTGGTTTTTCAAGACAGGGTTTCTCTGTGTAGCTTTGGAGCCTTTCCTGGATCTCGCTCTGTAGACCAGGCCTGCCTCTGCCTCCCAAGTGTTGGGATTAAAGGGTGTGCCACCACCGCCCGGCTGGGAATTTCTTAATTGAGGTTCTCTCCTCTCAGATGACTCTAGTTTGTGTCAAATTGACATAAAATTAGCCAGCACACCATAGTCTTTAAAAATTCCAGTATTTTAGCTGGGTGGTAGTGACATATGCCTTTAATCCCAGCACTCAAGAGGGAGAGGCAAGAGGATCTCTGTGAGTTCGAGGCCAGCCTGATCTGCAGAATGAGTTTCAGCACAGCCAGGGCTACACTGAGAAACTCTGTCTCAAAACAACAACAACAACAAAAATTCAGTATTTTAAAAGTCCAAACTCTCCCAATTTTGAGCTCAAATCAAACAAGTTTTATACTTTAAACATACAATGGGACATAGAAACTTTCTTGTTCTAAAATGAAAGGCTAGGGGCAAAGCAGACAGTGTTCCGAAGCAAACCAGAAACCCAGCAGGGATAGAGTCAAAGCTTGTAGTTCTAGTGTTCAACATCTGGATCTTGTAATGCAGTGTCTGGGCTCCAAAGGGATTGGGTAGCTGCACCCCCCGCCCCTCCAGCTTCTTAGGCTTAGACTGTGTACACTCCACACCTGCGGCTTGCTTTGGCAGACGAACAATGGTCCTGGCATCTCCAATATCCAGGTCTATGTTGCAACTATGGCTTCACCCTCACATCTCCATACAAAACCCTTTTAGGGCCTCTCTGCCAGAACAAGAATCCTGTCACAGAGTGCCTGGCCTCAGCCTCTCTCCATGACCCCTTTAATCCTGCATCTTTGCCTTTGAAACCCGTACCATGTGGATAATGATTCTGACGCCACCAACTTACGCTGCGAGCTTGAGATATAGTCTGGCCCCGTGGCCCTCAGCTGTCTCCATTTCCTGGTGTCGGCCCCGGAGAAACAGTTTCTCAGGCAGTTACTTCTTTTTTTTTTTTCTTTTAATTTTAAATGCCGAATGTCATTTATTGAAGGGGGGAGGAGGTCTTAAATACAGGCTTACAGCACAATGGGAGGACCCCGGAGGGCAGAAGTTCGCTACTGATGTTTTACAATCTTGCTTCTAAGCTGTTAATTCAGGCAGTTACTTCTGAGCAGCAGAGAACCCCTTCACTTTGAGCAAATTCAGATGCCCATTAAGAGGGGGCCTCTGACGGGTGGGGGTCTTCCTTCAGGACATCTTTTCCAGTGTCCCAGTATGGCCCTCGGTGTTTCATGTCTGCGGTGCTGATTATGGCTGCTCTCTCACCATCGGCCAGAATGCTCTCCCTTGTTGAAATTCCCTCTGCCAAACAAAGGAGTCCATCGCTCAATTCAGCTTCATTCAGAGTCTCAGGTCAGGCAGAATAAATCCAGATTCTTGGTCAGCGCATCCTGTAAATGGTCCCTGCCCCTGTCCCTGCTAAAGTTCTTATCCCCGCTGGATTCGAGAGCTGGGCCTTCACAATCACTGTCTTTCAAGCTCCTGCTAGAATCAAATTCTTCTTCCAGCGTTTCTAACCCAATACGCCGAATATTTTCACATTCCCCACAAAAAAAGTTTCCAAAGCCTCAAAAGTCATGTGACCACTCTATCATAGAAAAGACCCCACCCCTTGGCTACCTATTTCTATTTCTGTTTCATTCTGTGACAGAATACCCTGGCGAAAAGCAAGCCAGGGGAGAAAGGTTCATTTGGCTTCTAATTCTAGATTACAGCCTGTCATTGCAGGGAGGCCAAGGCTCAGAGCAGTCCGTCCCATCTACTGTCAGGAACAGAGAGGGACCCACGCATGTGCGCCCTCTGTCCTCGTACCCCGGATGACACTCATATAGGCTGGGACCCAAACCCAGGGAATGGCAATGCCCAATATGTGGGACTTCGGACCTCAGTTAAGGCAGAATCTAACATACAATGGCTTAAGGTCTTTTGATGTTTCTACCACGTAGGTACAAAAGCAGCGCATGTTCAGTGGAAAACACACTTAAAGCCTGATTGTTGGTCTTTCTCAGTGACGCATATTTGAATTCCTTGAGATGCTGACCTGTGGCAGACAAAGGCAGTTCCCAGACAGCCTTGCACTTACCAGAGTGGACAACTGCTCTGGAGAGAGTGGGTGTGATGGTCTTACACACACACACACACACACACACACACACACACACACACACACCACATGCTCAAGATTCCCTCATTCCTTAAGCCACATCTACCTCCCTTAAGGTGCCATCATGGTTATATAGATACATCACTGGTAACTATTTATGCAACTGGTTATATACGTTGGATATGTCAATACTTCCTAGTGTCTGTGTCCCTGGAAGGCAAGGCTTTGTCTTGACTCTGCTCCTCTGCCTTTTGCTACTACCCCCTCCTCAGAGAAGCAAAGTGATCCATGTGTCTCTAGCCTCACTGTGTATACAATATTTTTCATTCTTAATGAAAAATTTATTTATTTATTTATTTAATTTATTTGTGTGTGTGTGTGTGTGTGTGTGTGTGTGTGTGTGTGTGTGTGTGTGAAAGCACTTGTGTGGAGGTCAGAGGGCAACTGTAGAAGCTGTCAGTTCTCCCTTCTCACCATGTGGGTCCCAAGGATTAACCTCCGTCACGGCCGGAAGTGCTTCCCTCCACTGAGTCATCTCACTGGTTCCACAGTCTTTTTTTTTTTTGGTTTTTCGAGACAGGGTTTCTCTGTGTAGCTTTGTGCCTTTCCTGGAACTCACTTTGTAGCCCAGGCTGGCCTCAAACTCACAGAGATCCATCTTGAGTGCTGGGATTAAAGGCGTGAGCCACCATGGCCCACTTTTTTTGTTTGTTTTTTGTTTTTGTTTTTGTGTTTGGAGACAGGGTTTCTCCGAGTAGCTTTGGTGCCCCCACCGCCCGGCTCCACACAATCTTTTAGATGGAAAAAATGAGCCAGGTGTGGTGGTGTTGCCTCTGATCCTAGCATTCCAGAGGCTGAGGTGGGAGAATCACAAATTCAAGGCCAGTTCGAGCTGAGGAATGACTTATCCTGGTGCTAAATTAATTTTGTTAGACTATATTACTTGAGTATAAACCAGGCGTTGATGTGTGCACAGAGCTCTTTAAGTGACGGACGTGAACTAAATGCAAATTTGCAAATGAAATACAAAGAGAATTGCAAAATTATGAAATTCAAATGAATGCCGCTAATGCTACTCTTTTCCTTCCTTTGTCTGCTTCCAAGCTGCAGCCCCTGCGAAGAATATGTGAGACCTAGCAACCCCTATGTGTGACCCTGGCTTTGCGATGCAGGCCAGGGTAGCCTCGAACAGGTTCTCTTACTCTAAACTCCTAAGTGGTTAAGGGCATGCCCCATCACACCGGCTGGGTGTTGCGTCTGCACTATTTAAAGTTTGGGTCATAAACTTGGTTTATAAAGCTCATAAAGTCGGGCCTCTGTGGGCAGCCTATGTTCCTCACCTGTGACATGGGGATGAGAACTATTGTGTCAGAGAGTGATAATGTAGGCAGAAGGGCTTCTTCACTCACATTTTAGCAAATGTCGGGAGAGGACCTGCTGTGAGTCAGACGCTGTTTTCTTGCCATGTCTTTTAAGACCTCATTTTCCACGTGGCGTTTGGATAGTGCTCTCTCTGGTCCTGACATTCTGTTTAACTTTTAGGTTTCCATCTGTAGTTGTGTGGTGGTTTGAATGAAAATGGCCCCGTAGGCTTATAGGGACGGGCATGATTGGGAGGTGTGGCCTTGCTGGAGTGGGTGTGACTTTGTTGGAGGAGGTGTGCTGCTGGAAGTGGGTTTGGTTTTGAGGTCTCAGAAGCTCAAGCCAGGCTTAGTGGCTCACAGTCTTTTCCTACTGTCTTTGGATCAAGATGTAGGACTCTCAGCTCCTTCTCCAGCACCATGTCTGCCTGCATGCTGCCATGTTTCCTGCCATGATGATAATGGACTGAACCTCTGAACTGTAAGCCAGGCCCAGTTAAATGTTTTCTTTATAAGAGTTGCAGTGGTCATGGTGACTCTTCACAGCAATGTAAACCCTAACTAAGACAAATTGCAATTCAGTTTTGTTGATCGTTAACCAAGTACCCTGTGCTCGGAAGGGCACAGAGAAGTGGAACTCTAATCTGCAACTCTCAGCTTTGTGCTTTTACCGTCTTTGAACACTAGAGTCCCTGGTTCATTATTCCTTTTATCATTATTTATTTATGTATTTATTTGAGATAGGGTCTCACTCTGTATCCTTGACTGGCCTGGAACTCACTGCATAGACCAGACTGGTCTCAAACTCACAGAGATTCATCTACCTGCCTCTACCCCCTGCCCCCCCCCCCCCCACAAGTGCTGAGATTAAAGGTATGAACTACCATGCCTGGCCCATTTTATTTTTATATGTATTTTTAAGTGAACAAATAAAAGTTATGCATACTTACAGTAAACATAACATCTTTTTTGTTGTTGTTGTTGTTGTTCTTGTTGGTGGTGGCAGTTTGGGAATGAAACCCAGTGCCTTATGTACATTGTGGAAGCATTCTACCACTGAACTACAAACTCAGCCCTTTTAGATTTTATTTTTCTTTAGAGATAGTCAGTCTCATTGACTTGTCCAGACTGACCTCAGGCTTGGAATTCTACTCTCTCAGCATCCCTAGTAGCTCACATTATAGCCATGCATCATCACATCAGGCTGAAAAAATGATATTTAGCATTGTAAAAAATACGTATTTTATTTTAAATTGTGTGTGTGTGTGTGTGTGTGTGTGTGTGTGTGTGTCTGCAGAGGTCAGAGAGGGTGTTGGATCCCTCGGAGCTGGAGTTACAGGTGAACGGCCTGATGAGAATGCTGAGAACTGACTCTCTTTCTCTGTAAGTCTTGGGCACTGAGCCATCCCTCCAGCTCCTGAAAAAAAATGACTTTTTGGTCTATGGCAAGACACTTGGGATTTTGGAATGAAAGGTTCTGTATCAGTTAGTACAGTGCCTGGCAGTTTCTGAGGCTTCTACCCAGAGGAGTTCCAATTTCACATTTCGTTGTGATTACAATGTCAGGTTCTTGAAAACGAGGTCCATCTCTGTCCTGTAACCCGCGTAGTATATTACCTGTACCTAGATCACCATTGTCCCAGACATGCAAACTCCCAAACCATCAAACTTCAAGAAATGAACGTACTTGAATACCCGCGGAGAAGCAGCGCCATCTTCTGGCCTGAGTGAATAGTGCGGCACAGAACCCGACAGGCTCAAGCGCCTGGGTTGGTTGACCTGCAGGGAACCGCAGTGGCAAGGCCACGCTGGAAGCCGCACTCCTGTGTTAGAAGCCCCTCCCAGAGCCTGAAAATTATTCTCTCCTGAACCCTGTTTTTGGCTTTTAAAAGGCCACAGTCGTCAATGGATGTGCAACTAGGAAAAGTCATTTCATTTGGGGTTTTGCAAAGGTGGAAATGTCACTTATTGAATGTGTTATTTGCTAGGTTTGTATTTTAAGCTGTGTGTGTTTATATATATGCATGCATGAGGAGGTCATAGGTCAGTCTCTGGTTTTATCCTCAAGAACCATCCATCCTGTTTGTGTTTTTATTTTTAAAATTTTATGTGCATTGGTGTATTGCCTGCATGTATGTCTGTGTGAGGGTGTCGGGTCCCCTGGAACTGGAATTACAGTCAGTTGTGAGCTGCCATATGGGTGCTGGGAATTGAACTCTCGTCCTCTGGAAGAGCAGTCAGTGCTCTTAACCGCTGAGCCATCTCTCCAGCCCTCTACCATGGTTTCTGAGACAGGATCTTTCACTGGCCTGGGACTCTCCTGACTAGACTTGCCTGACTGGCCAGGGATCCACCTGTTTCTGCCTCCTTGGTTTGGGGATTACAAAGCCAAGCCACCATGCCCAGCTTGCTTATCTATCTATCTATCTATCTATCTATCTATCTATCTATCTATCTATCAATCATCTATCTATCTGTCTGTCTGTCTGTCTGTCTGTCTATCTATCTATCTATATATCTATCTATCTAAACGTGGATACTGGGAATTGAACTCAGGTTCCCCGTGTTCACTTTACCACCTGAGCTGTGTCTCCAGCCCCCAACACTGCCTATGAACTACCTTAGACTTTATCATTTGTACAATAGTGGTAATGACGGCATCTCTTTATTACAGGGCAATAAAAACATCATAAGATAGAAAGTGCTTGCAGATGGGTAAAGACGTTGGAACACAGCAAGCATCCCATGAATTTTAGTTAGGTTTTCTGAATGCCGTTGTCTGGTAACAGCCTGGTCCTTTTGGGCTTTGCTGTCATTAGGCAGGTTTGGAAGGATGCCCACCCTTTCACTGTTATTTCAGGCTCGATGCAGGAAACCGTCCTCAAGCTTCAGGTATTCCTACACTCCTGTGCTGGTCCGTGTTCTGTCGAGCACTGGAGGGGACCCCCTGCACACCTCTGGGGCTTGCTCTCTCTGCACAGCACTCGGGTCTTCAGTGGATGGCCACTTTGCTCTCCTGGGCTCTGTTAACGTCCTGAGCTCAGGTAATCTTGGCTCCCTCTGGCTTCCCCTCATCTGCACCATGGTCTGGAGCCTTTTTTCTAGGCAGGAAGTTGGGGTTCTCCTAGAATTCACATTGTTTATTTTCTTGTCTCTCAGGAGAGGTGGTAATTTGTTAGCTCCCCCTTACCCCACCCCTGCCCAGATTCTTGCCTGGGTATTTTGATCGTTAGGCAGAAGATAAATCTGGTTGCTATTAGTCATCTTGGGCAGGAGTCTAAGCCTATCAACTGGATGTTGGAGCATAACTTCCAATAGCCACTGCCATTTCCCCGGTTCTGCAGATGTTGGTTTGCATGAGGAAAGGCAGGTCTGCAGGCAACTGCATTTGCTGGCTGTTGATGGGGGCGGCCTAGGTAACGGGGCCACATGTCTCTTAAGGGCTAGTGTGGCCCTTGCTTCCAAAAGCACACCCAAGAAATCAGTTGTTATCAGTCTTCAAGGCTGTTCTTGAATCACTTTGCTGTCTCGTTGCCAGAGTAAGCCATCAACTCGAGGGCCCCCTGAGAAACAGAGTTCACCTGTGAGGGGAGGAGCCTTGCAGTCACACTTCACAGCATGGCTACAGAAGGGCAGGGCTGTACAGTCAAGTTTGTGTTATCTTTCGTAGCCATTATTGGTCTTTTATGGTGATATTTTCTTTTGTACCAAAATGTTATTTGTATGTTAATAAATAAAGTTGCCTGGGGGTCAGAGCTATTAGCAAGCCATAGGAAAGCAGGGCAGTGGTGGTGTACGCTTGTGATCACAGCACTTGGTAGACAGAGCTAGGTAAGTCTCTGTGTGTTCAGGGATACAGC
>CABHPP010130666.1:0-10818 GCA_902168425.1 Peromyscus attwateri | reverse complement strand
GTCTCCTAGTCTCCTGGCCTCTTGGCCTCCTGGTCTCCTAGTCTCCTAGTCTCCTGGCCTCTTGGTCTCCTGGTCTCCTGGTCTCCTAGTCTCCTGGTCTCCTGGTCTCCTGGTCTCCTGGCTCTGCCCTCTCCCTTACCGACTCTCCACACATGGTCTGCCTCAGTCTGTTGGTCATGTCCACTCTGGACTCTCCAAGATGTCTTTACCTCTGGCAGTGATCTCCCTCAAATCTACAATAAGCCTTTTCCAACATACCTAGGAGCAGTAATGTCTTCCTTCTTATTTCTTTATTTCATCTGCAGGGAATGTCCATTGAGGTAACGTTACTCTCATTTCCTATCCAATCTAGAAAACCTTTAAATATTTTTATTACATTTATTTATTATTTACTTATTTATTTATTTGTGGAGGACATGAGTATAACATGGCACACACCTGTGGTCAAGGGACAGCCTCAGGTCAGTTCTCTACTTTCAGCTTGGGGGACCTGGGGATTGAACCCCAAATCCCCTTTGCTAGTAGACCATCCTCACTGACCCCAAAAAACCTTTACTTCCCAGTTGGCCTCCACAGGTATATAGCACTTTTTTATATTAAAAAAGACCTTTTTTGGGCTTGCTTGTATGCTTTGTCTTTAGATTGCTGTCATTAAGGAGTCATTGGTTGAGTACATGTGGTATGTTTGACCCACACTCATTATTTTCTGGCCGAGGACCATTTTATCATTGTTATAGTAACCTGGGAGCCTGGTGCATACATTTATTGAATGAGTGATTATGTTCGTAGTGTATTTGAAATACTAGGCTGTACCCTGTTAGTGACATTGTTCTAAGCGGTAATTTCTCCTACCTATAATCTCATTTTGAAAACAGTGTCGCTGCAAAAACCTGCTAAGACTTTGAGATTGAGACACACAGCAGGGGAATTTTGAGTTTATTCACGGTGTAGTGCTGTCCAGTATTATTTTGTGAGGAAGCATGAGGGATCAGGTCAGAGTACTAGAATGAAAGAACCAATCATAGTAGAACTATTCTCATGGTCACTTAAGATGGTATTGAGGCAAAGTCATGTGCTAAACAGCAAAGAACTGTGATGTCTGTAAGGAGTCTTTTTCTGTCCCACCAGCCAGCTCCCAAATAATGATATGGAGACTTCTTATTAATTATTAAAGCTCGGCCTATAGCTTAGGCTTGTTCCTAACTAGCTCTTATAACTTAAGTTAACCCGTTTATATTAATCAACATTCTATCACATGGCATTACCTCTCCCATCTTGCTCTTCCTGTTTCCTCTCTATGTCTCCTGGTTCTCCTGTGTGCCTAATTCCTCCTCCTCCTCCTCCTCCTCCTCCTCCTCCTCCTCCTTTTTCTCCCAGGAAATCCTATACCTCCTCCTGTCTATCTATTGGCCGTTCAGCTTTTTATTACAACAATCACAGCAATACGTCTTCACACGGTGTACAAATATCCCACAATGGGTGTCCCTGGTCTCCAGAATGTGACTGCCTCCCAACTTTGGATAGTGCTGGCTAGAGACATGGATTCAGGCTGAATGAAGCCAGTTTTGAGTGCATTGAGCACCTTAGGGGGGGCTTTTGTAGGAAGTGTGTCTGTGTTACTGCTGTGATCATCTGCAGAGGAATTCATTTGCTGTCTTTCCTGTTTGATGAAAAGTGACTTTCTCAGCTAATGGCAATCTGAGATGGATTTTAAAAACTCTGTGTCATGCTGGGCAGTGGTGGCGCACACCTTTAATCCCAGCACTCTGGAGACAGAGGCAGGCAGATCTCTCTGAGTTTGAGGCCAGGGTGGTCTACATAATAAGTTCCAGGACAGCTAGGACTACACAGTGAAACCCTGTCTCAAAAAACAAACAAACAAACAAAAACTCTGTGTCATTAGCTCATTCGAATCCATTGGTTCTGAGGCATATAGAAGACTTCCCACAGCTTCCCTGTCATATCCTGAGCAGGGCTCTGAAGAATCACTCCAGCCCCTGGCTCTCTCCTACACAGAGCCGGCTGGATTCACAGTCTGTGTTGGTAGCATTCCTGCCTGCTCCGGTAGAGGCAATAATGGTTCTCTAGACCACATCCTCACCACAGTCCCATTTACAGTGTTGCTTCAAGGATTTTCAGTTACCCACAATCAACAGAGGTCTGATTATGGAAACTTCGATGGAAGTTTCTAGAAGCAAACAATTCACCCAATATCTTTTATTGTACTATATCATTGTAACGCCTACCATTGATTAG
Source organism: Peromyscus attwateri (assembly GCA_902168425.1). NCBI lineage: Eukaryota > Metazoa > Chordata > Mammalia > Rodentia > Cricetidae > Peromyscus > Peromyscus attwateri. Next base: position 8,562 of record CABHPP010130666.1, on the reverse strand, counting down.
TTACTATTGTTTGTCTCTTACTGTGCGTCTCAGTTACTTTTCTCTGCTGTGACAAAATACTTCACCAAAGCAGCTGAAGGAAGGAAGACGTGTCTGGGCTCACAGTTTGAGGGTGCAGTCCACCATGGTGAGAAACGCCTGGTGGCAGGGGATAAATGATGTAATTATATTTTAATTTCAAAAAAATAGAAATATATTAAATTTTAAAAAGTAGACTCTATCAGAAGAAAACTCACAGCAGATGTAGAGCCGGCTCTTCTCTGTGGAATGCCTGGGATTCTGAATGCTGTGGTTAAGGAAGGATGATGGAAATGGATCTGTGGCCTATATATATTCACACATGTACACACACACACACACACACACACACACACACACACATGCACACACTATAATAATGCAGATTAACAAAAGGGAAAAAAAACTGAAAGCCCCCAAGCCCCTAACACACAGAGACAGAGTCTTTTCTTAGGCATTTGGTTTTGGGGGGGGGGAGGGGGCGTTGTTTATTTGGTTTTTGTTTTGATGTTTGATACAAGGTCACATTGCAAAGCTTTGCCTAGCCTAGAACATACTATGTAGACCAGGCTGGCCCAGAACTCGAAGAGATCAAGCTGCCTCTGCCTCTACCTCTAGGGTACTGGAGTTTGAGCTACTGTGCCTGGTAGTTGGTTTTGATTGTGTTTATCACTTGAAGAGGGTGGCATGAGAGCCCGTGTGTCAGCGATCCACTAGAACACAACACTGTTAACAGGAAGAGACCCAAACTGAGGCTCTTCCATAGCACAGAACCTTGGCACAGAGAGACCGGTCCCTCTCTGGTGTCTACTGGTGCACCTCCCTGGCGTCTACCGTTCATGTTGACAGCAGACTTCTTGCCTCCTCCTTGAGCTGTATGTCTCTCAGCCAGCAGTTTCTTTTTCCTTAAGTACAGTGGCTCTGCCATACTGTGGACCCTGAAACGCAGCGTGACCCAGTTAGACCCTGTAGGAACTGCTTTGATTCACCAGCCTCCTGACGAAGCTGCAAAACCTATTTAGTTCAAAGAAGGCTAAATCGCCAGGGGGAATGTCAAAATTGCTTTATTTTATGTCTCACCTCTGAAGAAAAGTGATGTGCGGAGCCCTCTCCGCTGAATATCCATTAGTGTTCGAAGTTCTAGCCCGGCAGGTCTTCCCTGTCTCCATCTACTGCCTCTTCATTCTGCGGCCCGTGGCACTAGCTAAAGAGATTAGTTTGCGTCTAAAGAGTTTTGCCTTCAACTCGAACAGGATTAGAGCAGTGCTGCTGCTTTACCAATGGCTGGGTGTGTGTTATCAGGAATTCAGGTGGTTGTCCGTTTCGTGGGTGTGCACCTGGTGCAGGCTATGGTGTGTGCATCTGTGGCGCGCTGTGTTGGATGTCTCCCTGTGTCACTCTCTCATTACTTTGTGAGATGGTCTCACTGGTCCTGGAGCTTGCTGATTCAGCTAGAGCAGTGGTTTTCAACCTGTGGGTCATAACCCCTTGGGGGGGGGGTCAAAGGACCCTTTCACAGGGGTCACATATCAGATACTTACATTACGATCCACAACAGTAGCAAAATTACAGTTTATGGTTGAGGGTCACCACATCATGAGGGACTGTATTAAAGGGTCACAGCATTAGGAAGGCTGAGAACCACTGAGCTAGACTGTCTGGGCAGGATGTCTATGTCTTCCCAGCACTTGGGTTACAGGCACAGATTGACACACCAGGTTTCTTAGCACAAGTGCTAGGGATCACACTCAGGTCCTCGCCGTTGGGCAGCAAGCATTTTAGTCACTGAGCTATCTCCCAAACCCAGTTTCCAGTTGTTTACTGTGGCGAGCTTGGCTGCCCTTGATGAGTTAGTTGTTGGTTCTGAGAAGGCCGTATGCTATGAGATTTAGCAGAGGGGAGGGGAGATGAGTAGCAGTGTACCCCGGCACTGAGGGCAAACATTCACTGAAAAGCCACAGCTGGAGAAGTGTGGACGGGGCAGCCATGATGAAGGTATCTGGAGGCAGTGGTAGAACCCAGAGACCTTGTGAGCCAGCCCGAGAGTAGCTGTTCTGGAACAGTTTGAATCAGTGCAATTCCTATGATTCAGGGAGTGGGCTCCTCCTGGGGTCGGCTTTATTGACAGGCTGTGATACCAGTGGGCCAGGCTCATTTAATGACACTGGAAGCATCAGACAGAAAACGCGGTTACGTATGAGGAGGTCGAGTTGTTAGCCGCAAGCACGACTTTCCCTGCATGCTCATCGTGGCACTTTTATGTAGGAAAACGCTGCCCTGTGGAAGGCAGTTTGTTTCATTACTTCACTTATCCCCAGTACTGGCCTTCCTCCAAGTTTGGTAATCCTCTGAGGTTCCAGGGAGAAAAAAAAAAATATTTTGTTTTTCCTCTTCTCCCCACAGGGTAATTGGTTTACATACAATTTAACTATTTCATCAACTAGTTAGCCTATCCCTGAGGTGAAAGACAATCTTAACCCACCCTCCCTTTGTGGGTTAAGGTCTTTATCTGTTTCTCCACCATTCAGTTGCAGGCGGAGCTGAAATTGCTGCCTAAGAGCTCAGCTGGACCACTCTGTTTTCCGTGTTGGCAGAGATGTCCTTGGAGGCGGGACAGAAGGGTAGCTAGTGATGGAGAGAAGGAAGAACTGAGCAAATGATGAGCTCAAAAAAGGAATTACAGCCTGGAGAGTTCTCTAGTGAAGTCATGCTTTAGATCACCTTGGAATGACTGTTTTCATCAGAGTGCGTCTTGGAAGGTTCTTCATGGGGTGGAGGAATGTGAAGGGAGGCGTTCCTTATCCGTTCCTGGTCACACTGGGGTGTCATCTTTTACCTGGCTTTCTCTCTTCATAGTCTTGCTTCATCTTTTCCCATTACGTTCTTCGTGGGGAGATTTTTTGTTTTATCCTGACAGGTTCCTGTGTAGAGGTCATTTATTCAGGGCTGGGGAGAGGCTCGGTCAGCCAAGTGCCTGCTGCTCACACATGAGGATCTGAGTGAGGATCTCCAGCACCTACGTCAGGGGCTGGACACAGCGGCCTGCACCGGTAACTCCAGAGCAGGGCAGGCAGAGGCAGGTGGATCCCCAGAGCTGCTGTTTAGCCAGTCTGCTGAACAGATGAACTCCAGGTTCACTTAGAGACCCTGGATAGTGGGGGGTGGAGAGGGAGGCAGAGAGAGAGAGGGAGGGATGGAGGGAGGGAGAAAGAAAGAAGAGAGAGACAGGGAGAGAACAAAATTAAAATTAAGGTGGAGAGTGATGGAAGAAGACATCCAACTTCAACTTCTATCCTGTATACACATATGGACACATCTACATGTATGCATGCACACACGGGAATGCATACATACGTCACACACACAAAGGAAATTTACTCAAGTGGTTGAAGATAAAAAATAGTTTTTAAAAATGAACTTAGTTGTGTATTTATTTGTGAGGATTCTTGACATCCATGCCTAATGTGTGTTCGGTTGAGGGTCTCACAGGCAAGCCCAGGACCCATCTGAAGCCTTCATCTTATAAATATGCTTTTGGGGGGATGTTTTATTTCCTTGGTGCCAAATGAATCAATCTGGTGTAAGAACAGGAAACACGGATGTGTATGCTGTTTCCGGGACCAGCTGAGGCGTCCTGTTCTGCTCGGCTTCTCGTCTGCTCATTTCTCCTGAGTTGTGGAGCTGTTCCTGTTGCCTTGCATGGTCATACTGTTATTGAGAGGCCCACAGTAATTGAGACCATGGGCCTCCAAGGCAGGGTAGTATGCTCTTTTTTTATGAGTAGAAGCATCCAGCTCTCCCCATGGGGAGAGTTTCTGAGTGACTGCAGTCACTCCCAAACATCACAGGAGTCTAATTTTACTGCACAGGAAGAAAAGAGAACATGGCACTTTTCCTACTCCCTTTACACCTCACTGCCCTCAGCTCATCTGCTTTCGGGCCATTTTCATAGCAGATGGCTTTATGCAAATATGGCCAACTATTTTTGGTCATAGTAAATATCACCTTCCCTTATGAGTAAATTCTAGATTACTGAAACTGACATGCTTCTTTGAAAACCCACCCAGACCTAAAAGATAGATTATCTCGTCTGATTGTTCCGTCAACCCACGAGGCTGTGGGTCCCTGTCCCAGTGACCCTCAATGGATGCCCCCCTGTAGATTCTTATAGGTCTCCCTGACTGAAGAGCAATGATTTCCAATGTCCATTCTTGAGACATCTTTATTGGTAAACATATTATCTCTGACATTTCATAGCTATTTTAGGTAAATAGGCCAAATGTTAATATCACTCAATTCATTTGTTGTTTTTCTTTTCTAGAATTTTTTATTTTAATTATGCATATATGAAGGGGGGCAATATGTGCATGTGAGTTCAGTTCCTTTGGAAGCCAGAAGAGGGTGTCATATCCCCTGGAATGGGGATGGTGGGGGAGTGGGGAGGGAGGTCATAGGAAGTTGTGAGCTGCCCATGTGGGTGCTGGGAACTGAACTTGGGTCCTTTGCAAGTGCAGTGCTCTATCTTAACCTCTGGGCCATGACTTGAGCCCCTTTCTAGAATCTCTCCAGCCCCTTCCTAACAATTATCACAATAAAATTATGAATTTCTCTGATTTCTTTGGTAACTTTCCTTGAAGGAAGTTCTATAAACCCTGTACATTTCTGCCTTTCTTTCTTCCTTCCCCAAACAACTGTCAAGTGTGTCCAACCTGAGCCTGTAAGCCACATACACCCAAGATAACTATGAGTACAACCTCACACAAAACCATAGGCTTGCTTAAAGTATTATGAGATGTGTGTGTGTGTGTGTGTGTGTGTGTGTGTGTGTGTGATTACTTTTTTGTTTGTTTTATCATTCATTAGTGAGGTTCTCCAGAGTGAACTTTGTAGTTGCTTCAGCGTTAAAAGGTTGGACACAACTTGTGTGCTGACAGGTCATTCTGTGGAAGGACTCTCATAGGCTCCCCGCATAGATATCTAACCCAATGCTGTTGTTGTTTTAGACAGGGTCCTGTGTAGCTCAAGCCAGCCTAGAACTCTTTATATAGCCAAGGAGGACCTAGACTATCTGACCCTCCTGCCTCCACATCCTGGGTACTGGTATGACAGATGAGCCACCAGTCCGGGGTACCTACCTTCTTTCTTGAGACAGTGTCAAGCAAACACCCAGAAAACAAGCCTTGACTAATTAGTATTAAACCAGGGCTTGCATTCCTGACCCTCAAATCAGAGATTTAATTTTTTGGCCTGAATGCTGTCTGTTCCCTTTAGACGTGCCTGAACCAATCGAAAATCACCGCTGCCCGTTTGCTGAGTGGTTTCCCGGTGATTCCTTCGCACTGCCATCCCCCTGCAGAAGTGTGCTTGCCCCTCTCATGAACATGGGAGGATTAGTTGAAGGACCACTCCCTGTAATTAGGGACAGGTGTAAGATGTGGTCAAGTGCTCCTTATGACCTTGACTGAAGGATGCTGACCTTTGAGGGCACCTGCATCTGGACAGCTCACTAATGTCACGGGAGTTTGGTTATTATCGGGTTAACAATACCGCATATAAACACCGTGTTCATTGTGAGCTGGGACTAGTTCTTCGCACTTTGTGTGTCCACGGAAAGATGAGCCAGTGTGTTTAGTGTTTTTGATTTATCTTTTGCAGGTTGAAAATTGGTGTCCTCGTTTACCTTGGAGAGCAAAAAATCCCTATGAAGAAGCTGATCATAACTCATTGGTAAATGATTTTGGACCGCTCTTCCTCCACCTGTGTGTTTAGGTCATATGCTAAGTGATGCACACAGCATCTTTGAGAAGTGCCAGCTGAGAGCTGAAGTCTAGCTGGTCCAATCACAGACCAGCTCACAGAGATTTATTTATTGAACACTTCTCTGAAGGTCCCTAAATGATGGGCCACAGAGAGGAATGGATTCCGGTGCCAGATGTGGAGGCCTTGGGTGATCTAATGAGGGGCCTGGCTGTAAATAATGACCAGGCTTGTCACCGGGCTCTAATGCTTGCTTAGGAAGATGAATGAGGGAAGACCGTCTCAGCTGCAGAGGTCAGGGGAGATTCCAAAGAGAAGATGACGAGCTGAATTTGAATGGACAAGCAGTGTTCTCTGAGGTGGGAGAGAGAGAGAGAGGCATGTCTCCATGGGAAGTCAGCCTTTGGTATCCTATTGCAAGGTTGGGTGGGCAAGGTCAGAGGTTTGGGTAAGCTGGGTTGAAGATGTAATTAGAAAGCGGGAGGGGCTCCAGAGACCTTGCAGCAATGCTATCTTGAAAACTTGGGCATTTTCTTTAGACATAGACAAACTGGAAAATTTTTATTACTTTTCAATGTTTTTATTTGTGTGCCTGTGTGAGTTTATGTGCACCGTGTGCATGCATGAGCCCACAGAGGTAAGAAGAAGGCGTCGAATCCCAGGACTAGAGTTACAGATGGTAGTGAGCTGCTCAGCGTGGGTGCTGGGAGCTGAACCTCACTGTTCTGCAAGAGCAGTCAGTGCCCTTAACCACTTCTCTCTAGCTGAAAGCAGACACTTTCTGTAAAAGGTCAAGTTGGGGCTTGGGATGTGGCTCGGTTGATAGAGTGCTCACCGAGCCTGCAAGAAACCCTGGGTTCAGTCTGCAGCGCTGTAAACTGGACTTGGTGGGGCATGCCTGTGCCACCTGGGAGGTGGAGTCAGGAGAATTAGAAGTCGTGATTATCCTTGGCTACATAAAGTTCAAGGCCAGCTTGGGCTGCCTGATACCCCATCATGTACAGAAATAACAGAGCTAGTGAGATGTCTCATCAGGCAAAGGCACCTACCGCCAAGCCTGAAGATCTGAGTTTGATTCCCTAGGACCCACATGGTACAGAGAGAAAACCAATTTCTGCAAGTTGTCTTCTGACTTAAACACACACTTGAGCGTGCGTACACATATGCATAAACATTCTAAATAAATAGAAATGTCATAAACAAGAAGAATGTAAAAGCCAGATAGTGTTTTTGTCTTTGCCAGACATTTAATCTCACAGTTACTCAGTTCTACAGTCCTAACACAGAGAGCAGCCATGGTTAATACATGTAATGAAGGGCATGTCTGTGTGCCGCTGAAACTTTATGTACACACAGGCGGCTAGGAGGACTGTTCCATGGCCAGGGTTTGAAACCAAGTGGAGACCTTGGGAGATTGGTGGGTCAAGGAAGGAGACGAATGCTAGGAATGAGCCATGGAGACTGCTCAGAGATGAATTTGGTGCGCTCGAGGTATCATGCGAAATACAAACTGAGATCATGTTTCTCTCATGTTCTAATCAGGGGCTACATCCAGCTATTGTATCCAGAAACCCAGGAAAAATAGTCTTCCTGGACCTTGAATGATTCTGGTCGGAATTTTAAATTGCACTCAGCTATGGTAGAATCAAATCCTATCCCTAGCTTTTAAAATTCCTTAGAAAAATCAAATTTTGTTGGTTTGGCCCAGGACAACACTAGAAAGTGATCTTTTATTTCCCATCTTACTCTGGGAGGAGAGGCTCTCTGGTAACCCTCACAGAGTTGGCTGGTCTGTTGGAGCTGATACTTTTTCCTGTGGTCACCTAGAAGGAAGCTCCAAGGCACAAATAAATTTTGGCCCAGGGGATTTGGAGGTACATCAGGTATACCAGTTGTGAAAGCCGCATTTCAGCGTAGCTCAGGCTTTACAGCGACTAGGCTTACTTTTTCGACCTCTAATTTTTTAAATGATGCCCCTTGTGACAAATGAGCAGTCGGGGGGCTTTGTTTCGATTTGCACTCCTCCTCCTTTTTTAATTACACTTACGTTATTTGTGTATGCATGTGTATGGGCATATGCATGCAGAATGAACATGTGCAGACCAGGGGACAACTTGCAGGAGTCAGTTCACTCTCCTGTCACCGAGTGGGTCCTGCGATTGAACTCAGATTGTCAGGCTGTTTGGCAAGAGCCTTTACCTCCTGAGCCATCTTGTTGGGCCCCACCCTCAGTAATCTCTGCCGAGAGTCAAGATTGACTTTTGAAATCCTGGATTTAATTGACTCTCAGGGTGAAAATGTCATATTGTGAAAATCAGTTTGCATCCTAGCATCTGAATCTTCTGCTCATTTTATTACATTTCTTTCTCTTTTTTTCCCTAGGCGGAAATCCGTACGGATTTTAACAGTCTCTATAGCATGATGAAGAAGCATGAGGAGTTCCGGTGGATGAGACTTCGGATCCGGCGAATGGCTGACGCGTGGATCCAAGCGATCAAGTCTCTGGCAGAGAAACAAAACCTTGAAAAGAGAAAACGGAAGAAAGTGAGCTGCTTAATTCGGTTCCTTTCGATGGCAGCTTTCTCTTAAAATTTGATTTTGCTTGGAAACAAGATGAAGACAGATGTCATGTGTCAAATGATCTCCCCTCAGAGCAGAGCAGCTCAGTGTCTCCTCACCCATTTTGAGGTTTTCTTTTATCACACTGTCTTCTGTGAATGTGTACACAGATACACATCTTCACACACACACACACACACACACACACACACACACACACACACACAC
>CABHPP010130665.1:3316-69178 GCA_902168425.1 Peromyscus attwateri | reverse complement strand
AGAGAGAGAGAGAGAGAGAGAGAGAGAGAGAGAGACAAAGAGATGGTGGGGTGGTTGGTTGGTTACTGGAAAGACCAAAACATAATTAAAGGGTTGAGACTTACACACACGCCATCTCTAGGGCGAGGAGAATTCCTAAGGCCAATTCTAATGGCCAAGGATTTAAACCAATTATACCTATATAGTAGAGCTTAAATCAAATTCCCAAAAAGGGTTCAGAAAGCTTCCAGAAACCTGAATAAATGGAGGTCACAAGGAAGGCATAGAAGCACTGTGCCCTTTCCTGCAGGCTTCACACCAGGCATGCACCTCTCCATCCTTATCCTTCATAATCGTCCTTATAGTGAACTAGGAATCATCTTTGTTTCCCTGAAATCTGTGAGCCACTTAAGTAAACTATCAAACTGGGTGAGGGGGAACTGGAAACTCCGATTAATAGTGAACCATTCAGATATGCTGGCAAATGCACCGGGGAGCTTGCAAATAGCATCTCATGTGGGCCAGGAAGACATAAGAACTGAACTGGGCTAGAGGACATCCCACTAATGTCCACAGCTGCAGAACTGCTTGTTTGCTTTGAGCAGGCAGAAGTCTGTGCACACCATGTTATGAGAGCAGAGAACAGAACACCAGGAGATGATCTCTTTGCTTCCATGGAGAGACAAGGCCCTTCCTTAGTGATGACCACCCAGCAGAGCTGCTAAGAGCCACGGTAGCAGGAATAGCGAAGGCAGAAGAGAAACGGCAGTCGGGGCTTTCAAGGTCCTTCAGCCAGTAAGCTGCAGGGCTAAGACATGGAGGAGGAAGTAAGTGAGTCTCAGCTGCACTAGCTTCTGGGTCACTGCCAGGTGGCAGATCAAGTCTGAGTGGAGAAATTTCCTCAGAGAAGAAGCAATAACCTGGCTTTGGTTACCTGAGTCAGCACGTTCTGGAGAACAAAATAGCATTTACTCAATGAACCGAAGAGAAAGGGGATTTCTTGAGTGTCTAATTCTTGAATCAGCTACTGTTTGCTTCAGGTAAAGTATAAGACATGCACAAGCTGTAGAGACCAAGAAAGCAAAAACCAAACAGTAGAATTTTCAAACAAGAACAGGTTGAAGATGGGGAATTCACTGGTTTATGTAACCGAAACATCCAGGTGTGAACAGCTCTTAGCACCGGTTTCTTGGCTCAACCCCGAGCTCTGTGTCAGGTTCCATGTGCAATGTGATAGGGTCCTCTTGGTGACAAATGTTCTGGAACGGAGTTCAGCAAGACAGAAGCCGCCTGCCACCCTGTTGACTCCGACCAAGTCTGAGAGTGTCGAAGACAGGCCTGTTTGTGAACTAACAGTGGACTATGTAAAATGATGTTCTCTTTGTCTACATGTGGCTCACGTGACTCCCTCCAGAGGTTCTAAGTAAAATTAGCTGAGTGGGAGCCACATGGTTTAACAGTGTGGAGAGAGGGAATTTCCAAACCAAAATTGTGGCTATTGTCACAAGTCCAGTAGATAGACGATCAGCTAGTTTACTACAATTTTTAAACTTGTTTTAGGCACTGTTAAGATGCTGAAGTTGTTTTGTTTTGTTTTTGCACACAGTAGGGATCTTGAGAAAACATACTCCTGTTTTGGAATTCATTAAAAGGTGACTAGTAATTGACCCACCCTTCAGACTGAGTTGTCTTGACTGTTCTGTCTGTACCAGTCACTTGGCCTATAATTCCGGCTGGGCTTCACTGGTCGTCCTCACATATTTTGTCCCGTCTCTCTATTACACTGACACCAGTAGTAATAAACAACCTGTCCAGTGATTCAGTCACTTGACGACTCTGTTTCCACTGACATGTGACACAGTCAGAAGCATTTGAACACCCACTGGCTTGAAAACAGGAAATAATCTCGGCAAGTATGAAGTCACTGTAACTCATGTTCTTTAGTATCATGTCCTGAACAACACTGGGCTGACTGGACGGATGGTATAACCCCTCAGTGGAGCACCTACACTTTATTTTTACCTTTTTATTATTTTATGTTTTAAGGGTGTTTTGCCCATGTGTATAATGGAAACACAGTTTCAGGTGTTTGATTGCTTTTAGCAGATAGGCCTATGCCATTATTCTTTTGAACACAGGCAACTCCAGAAGAGTGAATTTTCCACCTTTCAATTGTGACTAAGAGGTAACCTTATCAATTTGGATGTTGAGATGTGTCCATTTAAATATGAGGCGCGTAGGCATAATTTTGATCCTGAGAATAGGTGTGTGGGGGCGGGGAGGAGAGCAAGAGAGAGAAAAAAACCGGCCCAGGGCAGGGCACAGTTCAGTTGGTAGAGTGTTTACCTAGCGTGCATGGAGCCACTTTCCATTACAGCGGGGACCCAAATGCGACAGTGACTGTGGCACTGGAAAGTCAGTCTCTGCCTGCAGTGCTCTCCGGACTTAGTCCTGCTTGCCCTAGCCTACACATGCACTCTACAGTGTTCTGGGACTTGTAAAGCGAATGCACCCTTAGCTCTCCCTGCAGCAATTCTGGGGGGATTTTGTTTTCGGTTGTTACACTCTGTGTGTGTGTGTGTGTGTGTGTGTGTGTGTGTGTGTGTAAGGAAGGAAGGTGACTCTGGGGTTTTCTACTGCTAGCAGCATTGGAAGCAGCTATGCCTGATAACTGTATGCTGCCTGTACCTTTCTTTTTTTTGTAAAACATTACTTCTAATTAATTCTGACTCAGCCTCCCGGAGATAATCACTCAATTCTTCTAAGCCTGAATGTACTTGACAAGGAATTCTTCTTTGCTGTGTTAGTACTTGGATGTCACGCAAGCCTCTGCTTATGCTTCCTGGTTGAGTCTTAGGAATAAAGTAAACTTAAAAAATATGCCCAAGAATTTAAAATTTTTAAAAACGAAAATATAATTACATCGTTTCCCTCTTCCCTTTCCTCTTTCCAGTAATTTCTCCTCCCCCCTCTCAAATTGATGTCCTTTCGTTCTTTGTTATTGTTACATAAATGTATGAATACATAATACTCCAACCTGCTGATCCTGTTTATCGTTACTTGTATGTATGTGATTTAAGGGCTGACCACTTGGTACTGGATAATCAATCATCACTGGGGAAAACTAATTTCTCCATCTCTCAGCATTCCTTAGTTACTTGTAGTTCTTTGTCTAGGGGCGGGATCCTATGAGATCCCCTTCCCCCCAATGCATGTGAGCATGTCTGTTGGTGTTGTCCTTATTCTGATCTTGTTTGGGCAGCCATTTTGTTGAGGTATTGACTTAGTTAGGGTTTCTGTTCCTGTGATAAAACACCATGGCCAAAAAGTAACTTGAGAAAGAAAGGGTTTATTTCATCTTACAGTTTGAAGTCCATCATCCAGGGCAGGAATCTGGAGGCAGGAACTGACACAGAGGCTATGGAGGAATGCTGCTGAGAGGCTTGCTCAGTCTGCTTCCTGACAGCCCATAGTGAGCTGGGCTCTCCCACATCAATCATCAATGAAGAAAATGCCCCACAGGCTTGCCCACAGACCAGCCTGGTAAGGATACTTTCTCAATTGAGGTTCCCCCTCAAAAGTGACTACAGTTGATATAAAACTAACCGGCACAGGTATCACAGGTGAAGCATCCCTGTAATTTCTAGGAGACACAGTCTCACAGCAGATTTCCCAGTCCTCTGTCTCTCCAAATCTTTCCTCTTCACCTTAATGAAATGTTCACTGAGCTTTAGGTGCAGAAGTTGTGTTGGAGATGTATTCCTTGGGACTGGGCATCTCATGATCGGTTGTGCTCTGCATTTTGACCAGTTGTGGCTTTCTAGAATAGTCTCCAACTTTTGCAAAGAGAAGTTTCGTTGATGAGGAGTAAAAGCTACACTTCTCTGTGAGTCCAAGCATAAGTATTTAGATGCAGTTAGGTGTTCTGCTGGTTTAGGGAAGAAGCAGTACTAGTAGCAGGTTCGCCTGTAAGATTCAAGGTCTCACTAGTCCTGAGTAGTTGGCTCCATTTCCAGTATCAGGCATGATTTCCCTCTTATTGAGCAGTCCCTTGGATTCCAAGATATGAGTGTCATATCTTGTCATTCTGGTCATAAGAGTCACAACTGGGTAGAGCCATTGGTCACTTTTCTTCCTTGGCAGCTTGAATAGATAGTCTGAGTACTATGAAAGCTAATCCAGGGAGAGGAGGCTTTCAGGTCAGATCCGCTTTGGATCCTCCGAGTCCTGTGTTCAAAGTGCATGGTGTCTTCAGCAATAGGTACTTACCTTCACCCCCTGAAAAACAACCAAGGGCAACAGCAATAGTTAATATTGTTAACTAACAACTGGCAAGGGGGTTTCTCATGCCTGGTGCTGGGGGTTTGTTAGTCTATGGTTCTTAGGGGGAGTGTTACTAGTCCAAGTGGCATAATTTCATAAACTAAACTTTAAAAAAAATTGTGTTCTCCAGAATCCAGAGGAAGCATGGAATTCCCTAGAATTGGACTTACAGATGATTGTGAGCTGCCATATATGTATTGGGAATCCAATCCAGAGTCTCTGGAAAGGCAGCCAGTACTCTTAACTACTGAGCTATATCTCCAACCCTGTAAACTGAATTTCTAAAAGAAAAAGTAATACCTACATGGATTAGGGAGTGGGAATAGAGAAAATATATATGTATATAAATATATATATGTATGTGTATGTCTGCTCTTGTATGTATTCTCATATATACATATATAATAAAATTCTCTTGCATAAATTTTATTACTTAAAATTTTTTAAAATAGAAAAACAATGAAAATTAGAAATAGAGGATGCTCTTTGCTAGAGGGTGCTGTTGCAGAAGGCCATCAAGGTTCTGGAAAATTAAGGTTTCATCATAATGTAACCATCTAATTGTGTGCTCATACAACAATAGGCAAACCAATAATAACTCATTTATAACAAAAAGAAGCTATGCATTTTTAAAGTTGCTGTGGGAGGAGAAATGGAGTGTGGGTTGGGGAATTCATATAGCATAATGTAAAGGATATGGCCATTAATATTTTCCACAACAAACAATTGGGTTATAGAGGGAGGCAATCTTTGTAGTCTAGCTCAGCTGCTCAGCAGCTGTGTGACTGTGGACAATCTTTTCAGCTCTTCTTATCCAAACAGTAGATAATACCAAGAGTACATTTTTTTCAGAGTTAACTAGGGGTGATAACTGAATGTAGAGGAAAGGTTTCAATGGTGCCCTTGCTTATTGTAAAGTGCAGCACATGTTGTCATCATTACTGTCATCAGAATTGCATTCAAGGGCATCTCTAAGATTGTGTTCATCCATAATCCACTCATTTGTGTTTCTTGTTCTACAACTCTTGACTAGTGTTAAGAGAAGACAGAATGCCCTTTCAGTTTTCTCCAGATTCTTTCTAAAAATTATTATTTTTATTTATCCTTTGAAAACTTTACACAATGTATTTTGATCATATTCTTTTCTGTTCCTCAACTCCTCCTTCACCTTCACTTTGTGTTCTTTCTTTCACTTAACAAATAGATAGATGATAGATAGATAGATAGATAGATAGATGATAGATAGATAGATAGATAGATAGATAGATAGATAGATAGATAGACACACTGAAAGAGAGATGACAGATAGACAGGTAGATATATAGGTAGGCAGGTAGCTAGCTTGCTAGCTAGCTAGATAATCAGACAGACAGACAGATTGACTGACTGACTGACAGAGAGATACCTGGTCTAAATTTCCAGGTCGAGTTTTTAGGGTCTTTTATGTATAAAATCATATCACCTGAAAATGTATTGTGCCTGCTTGTGGTAGTTTGAAAGAAAATAGCCTTCATAAGGAGTGGCATTATTAGGAGGTGTGGCTTTGTTGGAGGAAGGGTGTCACTGTGGAGGCGGGCTTTGGGGTCTTATATATGCTCAAATTATGCCCAGTGTGGTACACAGTTCACTTCCTGTTGCCTGTGGATCAAAGTGTAGAACTCTCAGCTCCTTCTCCAGAACCATGTTTGCCTGCACCTGCACACTGCCATGTTTCCCACCAAGATGTTACTGGACTAAACTCTGAAACCGTAAACCAGCTCCAATTAAATGTTTTCCTTTGTAAGTGTTGCCATGGTCATGATCTTAGTTAGGGTGTCTATTGCTGTGAAGAGACATCATGACCATGGCAACTCTTTTTTTTTTTTTTTTTTTTTTAACGGCCACCCATACACCAGCAGGCATCTGTGTGTACATTATGTGTAGATTTCTATGCTAAATCACATGTTTATGCACACGTATTTGGATGAGGAGTCCCACGTTCATGCAGTAGCATTTAAAAGAAAACCTGGGGCTGGTAAGAGGGCAAAGGTCCTTGCTGTCAAGCATGACAACCTTAGTTCAATCCCTGGAACCACATGGTGGAAGGAGAGCCCCAACTGCTGCAAGTTGTTCTCTGACTTTCATAAGTACACCATGACATGCACATGCCCCCGCTCCCCAAATCAGTCAATGTTAAAATAAGAAGAGAACACTTGGAATTCAAGTTTAAAATTACATTAATATCACAGGCCTTTATATCTCTTAAAATTCTGATTCTGGAGGTGTAAGAGCTAAAGTTAACCTGTAAACACCACCTGCCCAAGGACAAATAATTTCCCGGAAGGCTGGGGGCTGTGGTCCTTGGGAAGTAACGAGCCATGTGTTTCTGCTTCCCTAGACAAGTTTGTTCCATGGCAACTCTTTTTTGTTTGTTTGTTTTGTTTTGTTTTGTTTCTCTGGACAAAGTTTCTCTGTGGAACAGCCTTAGCTGTCCTGGAACTAGCTCTGTAGACCAGGCTGGCCTCGAATCTACCACAGCAACTCTTACAAAGAAAATAATTTAACAGAGGGGGCTCACTTAAAGTTTCAGAGATTCAGTTCATTATCATCATGATGGGGAGCATGTCAGCATGCCAGCAGACATGGTGGAGGACCTGAGAGTGCTACATCTTGCAAGCAACAGAAAGTCAACTAAAACTGCTGTGGGATGTTCTGTATGGCAAATAAATGTGTTGCTAATAAAACACTGATTGGCCAGTGGCTAGGCAGGAAGTATAGGCGGGACTAATAGAGAGGAGAAAAGAGCAGGAAGGTGGAAGGAGACACAGCCAGCCGCCGCCAGGACAAGCAGCATGTAAAGATGCCGGTAAGCCACGAGCCACGTGGCAAGGTATAGATTTATAGAAATGGATTAATTTAAGATATAAGGACAGTTAGCAAGAAGCCTGCCACGGCCATACAGTTTGTAAGCAGTATAAGTCTCTGTGTTTACTTGGTTGGGTCTGAGCGGCTGTGGGACTGGCAGGTAAAAGAAATTTATCCTGACCGTGGGCCAGGCAGGAAAACTCT
Source organism: Peromyscus attwateri (assembly GCA_902168425.1). Taxonomy (NCBI): domain Eukaryota; kingdom Metazoa; phylum Chordata; class Mammalia; order Rodentia; family Cricetidae; genus Peromyscus; species Peromyscus attwateri. The sequence goes on along the minus strand of CABHPP010130665.1, from coordinate 61,828 downwards.
AGCTACATAAAACACTAGGCGGTATCCTAAGCATAGGACACCTCGAAGCCCACCCCCTCAGTGACACACTTCCTCCAACACGGCCATACTCACTCCAAAAAAGCCACAGCTCCTAATAGTGCCACTCTTTATGAGATTATGGGGGCCAATTACAGTCAAACCACCACTTGTCTCTTCACAGCAATAGAAACCCTAAGACAGCAGCTTCCTTTCCTATTTGTATCCCCTTGATCTCCTTCAGTTTTTTATTGCTCTAGCTAAGACTGTAAGTATTTATTCAATATATCTAGAGAGTGGACATCCTTGTCTTGTTTCTGATTTTAGGAGAATTGCTTTGTGTTCTTCTCTATTTAGGTTGATACTGGCTGTGGGCTTGCTGTAAACTGCCTTAACTATATTGAGGTGTGTCCCTTGTATTCCTAGTCTCTCCAGGACTTTTATCATGAAAGAATGTTGGATTTTGTCAAAGGACTTTGCTGCATCTAACAAGATGGTCATGTGGGTTTTGTTTTTCAATATATTTATGTGGTAAATTATATTTATTGATTTATGTATGTTGCACCATCCCTGTGTTTCTGAGATGAATCAAACTTGATTATGGTGGATTTTCCTTTTGATGTGTTACTGGATTCAGTTTTCAAGTATTTTATTTAGAAATTTTGCATCTGTGTTCATAAGGGATATGGAATAAAATCAGGGGCTCACACAATGGAATGTATCTGGGCTAGAAGGGAAGGCTAAGAAGGGTGTTGGGAAGTAGCTAGGGACTTTGAGTCTGCAACAAGATATGGAGTCTGCAGAGAATTGAGGTGGGGTAGGGGAGGAGAGGCTGGTAGGCAGGCTGAAGCAGGATCAAAAGTAAATCTGGAGAGACTGGAATGGAGGACAGGAAGGATAGTGAAAATTGCCTACCTGTGTCTCAGTCCCGTGTGGCCACTGAGAGTCCCTGGTAGAAAGTGTTTCTGCAGAGAGAAGGCTGACACAAAGGAGTGGATATGGTCGGAGGGAAGGATGAGAGAGTGGATGTGAGAGCTAAGAGGACCCGGGTCTAAGCCAAGAGAACTCACTGTCCTTTTTCATCCTCCCTCCCTTCCTTCCTTTTATTTCTTTTTTAAAGATAGGGTCTCACCACGGTCACGCCTTTAATCCAAGCACTCGGGAGGCAGAGTCAGGCGGATCTCTGTGAGTTCGAGGCCAGCCTGGTCTACAGAGCAAGATCCAAGAGAGGCACTAAAACTACACAGAGAAACGCTGTCTCGAAAAACCATATAAATAAATAAATAAATAAATAAATAACTGGATACAATCTGATCTACTCTCTGCACAATCAGGTATGGCCCCTGGGGAGCACCTCAGCACATCTAGATCATATGTGACAGGGTGGGTAATAAATCTACTTCAGAGGTAAAAGATGAAGTCATTTGGTCATATTTTCCAATCTGTTTTTTAATCAGTAATAAAGCTGGTATATCTGTAAAAATCAGAATTTGCTACCCCTTTCCCCCTTGATTTTGACTTTAAAAAGGAGAATCATTCTTTTTTGAGTTCCCATATTTTCCAGATCTGTTTTGTACAATGTGTTCTAGCAGATTACTGCAAGTTATATATACTACTAGTCACTAATATACTTTCTTTTGCTTGAGAAGGTTGAAATCCAGTAAAAATAATAAGTTCTGAGCTAGTAAGATAGCTCACTGGTTAAGGGCATTTGTCCCCAGGTATGACAGTCTGAATGTAGCCCCTGGATCCCATAGTGAAGAGAGAACCAACTCCAGCAGGTTGTTGTCCTCTGACCACCACACACATTACCACAGCATGTCTGCAAATCCCCTAACAAATAACCTAATCAATAAAATAAAAGATGATGGGTGATGGTGGTGCATGCCTTTAATCCCAGCACTTAGGAGGCAGAGGCAGGCAGATCTCTGTGAGTTTGAGGCCAGCATGGTCTACAGAGCGAGATCCAGGACAGGCACCAAAGCTACAAAGAGAAACCCTGTCTAGAAAAATAAATAAGTAAATAGTAAATAAGTCTTCATAAATAATGGTAACAATGGTGAATAATTAAAGTAAGAGAAGTGAAATAAAGCATGGTGGAAAATTCAAAGGAGGGGGAATCACTACTATGTGGATGTTTCAAGGAAAAAGAACATGGAGGAGATAGGTTTTAATATGGCTGTTACTTTGACAAGTTGAACTGGAATAAGCCTTCTAAGGAAGGAGCAGAGCCATGAAAGTGGAACAGCATGAGGGGAGGGAGGAGAGCAAGAGGCATTGGGAGAGACAGCAAATGCAGCTGATCCCTGTCTATGTATAACCAGGGTCTCCAAGTGTAGTACAGGAGCGATGGAGAGGGGAGAAGATGGAGGGAGGGATGGAGGGAGGGAGAGAAAGAGATAAATTTACTATGTGAAATAGGCTCACATGATTGATTAGGGGGCCTGAGAAGCCCCTACGCGAAGCACCTCTCAAAGTCTAGTCCAAGTCTGAAGACTGAGAACCATGAGGACATGATGTCAATCTGTGGTCACACAGGCAGGCAGGAAGTAGAGAAAGGGTCCATTTCTTCCTCCCAGCACCTTTTGTCTCCTCCAGTCCATCACGAATTAGATGACAGACAGCCACACTGAAGTTGGTAGTCTACCTTCCAGAGTCCACAAAGTCGGTCACTGGTCCAGACATGACCAGAAACAGTGTTTCATCTGGCCACCCCACAGCCTTCAGACTGACACCTAACAGCAACCCATGACTCAGATGACTCAATTAGCTCAGACTTGAGTAACAGCGGGACCTGTAGGTAAATGACTCTAGCTACTTTTAGCTCACTTTGTTCTTCCTGTGGGGGTGGGGGAGAGTACCTCAGCAATTTTATGATTTACTACCTCAGCGACAGTGATTTTACTTAACCTTTCTCAAGTGGGTATCCTAATGTGTCAGAGATGTCTAAAAGTTAGATAACATCTATATGCATTTTGCACAGCTCTAGATGTGCTACAGGTGCTAAGAAATGATAGCCATCACCATCATCATCCTTCTAGAGATGAGGTCAAATACCAGCACCAGCATTGTCACTTATTGGGTATCTGAACCTTGGTTTTCCTCATCTGTAAAATGGGGACAATAATTAATGATTGATGTTGTCAACTTTTATGGCACAATATGTGTATAGTACCCTTTTAAAGTCTATTGTTAGTAGCATTCACATTGAAAAAATTTTTTAAAAGGTTTTTTTTTTTTTTTTGTGGAGGGGCATGTGGGCTGGAGAGATGGTTTAGTGGTTAAGAGCACTGGGTACTCTTCCAGAGGGCCTAAGTTCAATTCCCAGCACCCACATGGCAGCTCATAACTTTCTGTAACTCTCATTCTAGGGGACCTGGCACACTCACGCAGAAATACATGCAGAAAAAAACACCAATGCACATAAAATAAAAATAAATAAATCATTAAAATTAAAAAAAAATTGAGGCAGGGTCTCATGCAGCCAAGGGTAACCTCAAACTCATGATGTAGCTGAGGATGACCTTGAACTCCTGACCGGCATACCTTTACCTCCCAAGTGCTGGGGTTACAGGTGGATGATACCACAGGAGGTTTGCTGTGGTGCTGTACATGGAACCCAGTGCTTCAAGCGTGTAGCTCAGCACTCTACTAACTGAGCTCCATCCCCAGGCCAGTTGTGAAGACTCTGAAAGTCCTTAAATGTAATGGTGTCTGGCATGCCTTCAGCACTTCCCAAATGTTGGCTGTCGTTAGGATTCTACTACTATAATCACTACTGCGGCTGCGTCAGGAAGACACAGCCTTCCGCTCTTCCTTAAGGGTTCTTTAAAGGATCTTCTCTGTGTCTGTCCCACTCTAAAACTACACAGAGAGTAGATGCACATGTAGATATTTTAAACTATAGACTGAGGACCTCTGAAGGCCAGTCTGTTGTGAGTATCAGGGACACAAGGGCATCTGGACTAACGGTGTATTTAGAATAACATGTACAGGGGTGCCATTTGAGACCCTTGAGGGAACGCTGGGAAAGGAGCACTGAGGAGCATAGTAGATATTTACTCAAAGAGATGAGAGGAAGAAGAGAAGCCAGAAAAGACACCTATGGAGAGAACAGTGATGCAGGAGATGCAGTTGGGTCTAGTAATTGGCCCAAGAGAGGATAAAGGCACAGGAGAATGGAATGTTCCGCTGTGCTCAATGGTGCAGAAAGGCCTGAGAAAAACTGTAGGTATTGCCAGTTGTGGGGTAACTGGTGACTTTTGAAGGAGCTGTTTTTAGAAAGGAAACCAAGGGTGGAATCCAAATGTCCAGAAACCAAGGAAATGAGTGATGATAGGAATATGGGGGCTATGATGCTAAAGGAAATGAGAAAAGCCAGGCAGTAGCTGACAGTGTGGCAAGGTCAAGAGAAGAAACTTTACAAGGAGGAAGAGTAATCTTAGGGATTCAACTAGGAAGAGTAAAGGAAAACTCTTTCAAGAAGGTTCTCGGGGAATAACATCACAGAGAAAAGTAGGGAAGGAGCATAGACTTTAGGCTGAGCCTCATCATGGTAAAGAATCACCTGTTCTTTGGAAGCCAGAGTGAAGGACTGGGCAAACATGTTAGAGAGAGATACTGAGACCCAGAAAGTGAGACTGTGCAAAGGCAGTCAGGTATCTTGAATCTTACTGGTAAATGAGAAACTGACTTTAAAACCCAGAGATTATCAGGAGTGGTGTGGGAGCTGAAGGACAGGACAGGCATGAAAAAAGTGGAACGTTGTCTGCTGATGAATGTAAAGTGTGAGTAGTCGTGAACGCAGAGCTGAAACAAGACACATTTCACACTGTCAAGCCAGCACACTGACTCTCCCAAGCAGTGGAAAGTGTTCTGGAGTACCAGGGACAGCAGCATGCTTTTCGTGACATTCAATTTGAAAAATGCTGAGACAGGAATGAGAGACGATGAAAATGACCAGAGACGCTGCATGGCAGTTAAGAGTATACTGCTGACACGGCAGATGTACCCAGGGAAGAGGACAAAGTGAAGAGTCAAGAGGGTTCAGCACACAAACAGACATCATCAGGATTAAAGCCAATGCAGTGATCAGGAGGATCAAGAGCAGGAAGCGGAGTCAGGACGCAGGTTCTTAGGGGTCAAGATCTTGAATGCAGACTATCTGTGAGATGACATCTTGGGAGCTTGGGCTGGGTAGTACCCTGGGAAGCAGTAAGGAGAGTGGTGCAGGTGAACTGTCACGTGAGGAGGTACATGTGTGCTGTGAGAGGAGCCCTGTTCCAAGTCCCAGTCCTGACATTCTGTAGATGAGGATCCTGGAAAAGTTACCAAATCTTTGCACCTCTGTTTTCTCACTCATAAAATGCAGGTCATGATAGTTCCTATCTGTAGAACCGCGGTTAGGGTTAACTGGGATAATATATGTAAAACATTTGTATGTAAACCTATTAAGGCTGATGGTATAGTGTATACTACTATTTAGTCTTTCAGATTCTCCTTAAGTCAGACTTTAGTGTTCATCCTTGGGAACATGATGTGGGTCCATATGGAATGGAAGACCATGAATGGAGTTTAAATATCTCTAGGGGATATTGTCAAGTTTCAGAAGTGAGTGAATATTTGGGTATGAAAAGTTAGAAAACACAACAAAATGCCTGCAGCAGCGGACATTGCAGATTTCCAAAGGAGAAAGTCTCAGGGAGAAATTCTCCACTTTGTGGAGCTTCTTGATGTCCTGCAGTACTGAGGATTGAACCCAGGGCCTGGAGCATGCTGGGTAAGCATTCTACCATTGATCTGCGTCACGCATCTGGCTTAACGTAAGATATTCTTAAGATTGTTGTCTTTTAAAATGGGTGCCTCAGTTTCTTTCTTCCCTGTTAGATCGTCCTCTCAGGCCATTTCCTGTCATAGCCCCGATATTGTACGTATAGTTTCAATATCCTGTGGGGACAAACTTGGGGATTAATTAGTGGCTCTTTCTGGAATATAGAGGGCTGTTATTTATTAATTTAAGTTTTAGAAATAAGATAGAAGGCAAGCTCTGTTCCATAGTTTGTATATGGGCATCCAGTTGGATATTATCTAGGATACACAGATGTTGAACTGCTTTCAAAGAGCACACATTTTAAACACAGTGGATACAAGTACCACTGATACTTTATACTTTTATCCAAAGTGTAAAAATAACCCCGGACACTGCCTGGAGCACCAGGGCCCACAGGCTGGATGACCCAGAGACCTAGGATAGAACCAAACATGACTGGAGGAAAAAAATGTCAATGCAATGATGTCTAATGATGTTCTGCTATACTCATAGATTGGTGCCTAGCCCAATAGTCATCAGAGGCTTCATCCAGCAACTGATGGAAACAGATGCAGACTCACAGCCAAACATTAGGCAGAACTTGGGGAATCCTGCAGAAGAGGGGGAGTAAGGATTGTAGGAGCCAGAGGGGTCAAGGACACCACAAGAAAACCCACAGAATCAACTAACCTGGGCTCATAGGAGCTCACAGAGACTGAACTGACAACCAGGGAACCTACTTGGGACTGACCTAGACACTCTGCATATATTTTACAGTTGTGTAGCTTGGTCCTCTTGTGGGACTCCTAACAGTGGGATCAGGGGCTGTCTCTGACTCTTTTATTGGCTTTTGGGACCCTCCTCCTCATACTGGGTCACCTTGCCCAACCTTAATACATGGGGAGGTGCTTAGTCTCATTGCAACTTGATATGCCATGTTTTGTTGATGTCCATGGGAAACCTGCCTTTTCCTGTACAGAAACTGAGGACAAATGGATTGAGGGGTGGGAACAGAAAGAGGTAGGGGGAAGGACTGAGAAGAGAGGAGAGAGGGGAAATTGAGGCCAGGATGTAAAATTAATTAATTAATTTTTAAAAATTCAAAAGTATAAAAATAAGAATTTCTCCTCTTCTTTTCCAAACTTTGCTAATATCAAAAATTTTAATATGTTCTAACTTGGCAAATATTAAAAATACCTTATGAATGGAAAGAAAAAAATAAAAAGGAAAGAACATGACTGCTCCTAGGTGTGGTGGAGGAGGAGGTTTTTTTGTAGATAAAAGGGAGAGCACGGCCAGAGGCAGAGATATCTGGGCGAGTCCAGAGTGGACATGACCAGGCTGAGCGGGGGGTGGGAGGGTGGGGGGGGTGGGGGGGGGCGGCGCCGGCCAGAGGAGGAGGGGCTGGAGAAGGAAGAGAGGGGAACGAGGTGCAGCAGCCACGAGCGCAAAGGTACAAAAAGGTGGGTAACGAAAATGGTTGGATGATACAGGGAAGAGCAGCACAGCCCACGAGGCTGCAGAGTTCAGGGTAGGGGGCAGGGTATGGTAGCCATATCCTGTAACAGGTAGGGACTGAGGGATGCTGGGAGAACCTGTGGGTCAGGCCTGCTTTCATATGTTAAGTAGGCACCTCAGCCATTTGCCACCGGCTTTGAAACTTAACATTTTATTGCTCTTTCACCTAATATTTTTTTTGGTTAGAGTGAGAACCAAAGTTATGTTTTAAGTTTAATTACTGTGTCTAAGAGATCCATGGAATAAAAATGCCTCTAACCTGTAAGCCCCTTGCCCAAGGACAGATACTTCCTGAAATTCTGAAGCTATTGTTTATAGGAGGTAACAAGCTACATGTTTTCACTTCCCTAAACTAACTTGTTTGACTCAATTGCACCAGACATGCTTGATCACATGTAGGTGGGAGATATGTGGGCAGGAGATCCTGAGAACCCTGGAATGGTCCTGGTCAGAGCCCATACTCCTGGCAAGTATTTAATTAAAGCTTGCTTCAAATTTGGCTCAAAATTGTGGTCATGGTCGTATTCTCGATCACTTGGACTAACATTTTCTGGAGGCCCTAGTGAGATTCAGACCACCTCCCCAAATTCTAAAGCCTGACCTTCACTACAGAACTCCTGAGCTGAGGGGCTGTTTCAGGAGGCATGTGCCAAGACCCTGGGGCTGCCTCCAGCTCTCTGACCACTGGGATGAACTGCCCTGCTCAGTAAAGCAGCGAGCATCTATGGAGGCCTCCTGGTGAGTCATGGTCTGTTTTTTTCTGTAGGATCCTGATCCGGGACATGGAGGGGGTTCAGTGGGATCCCAGTGTTCTCCCATCCAGGACAAATAGCTAGGTGTCACCTGCCTTCCTGGTTCTGGTTGGTTGGAAGGTTTTTTCCCATCTGTTTCAGGAAGAAAGTTTTGTCTGTCTGTTTTGTGTGAGCGGATGGGTCTGTGTTTTCTGTTGTGTCTATGTGTTTTGTTGCAAACATGGCAGAGACAGAAACGGGTCAGACCCAGTTGAACGTATGAATGTACGGTGGCTGCCACATGTTTTGCTTTTGAGTATGTGAGCTTTTTGTGTTCTGGGTTTCTTGGTTATATTTTTGCTGTCTCCAGTGCTGCCAGCTTCCAGCTGCCAGCCACCACTGCTGCTATGGCTGTTGTTATTGCTATGGATCAGAATTTATCTCTGAGGTTTTTTTGGGCACTGGATTTAGGTTAGCAGAAATCCAGATGTCTTTTGGGTGGGGATAAGTTATTTTATGCTGTTCTACTTTATTGGAAAGCTAGCTTGAGAGTTGGGTTATGGCTCTCCATTCTCTAGACCCAAGCGTATTTAAAAGTTTCCTCTATGTCCTGTGTCACGTGATCTACCTGACACTGTAACAGAGAGAAGAGAGCAAAGCAGAATGGCCAGAAAAATTAGAGTTAGTCTATGTGAACATTCTGTACCTCAAAATTTATAAGTTCATTTTATTGGGTATGTTTAAAAATATGTAAAACCTGTGAAAAAAAGTGAATTTAAAACTTGTAACAGGAGGTTGATAGTTAAAAATCTATGCATAGGCAATCTTAAAGGCACCATGTGGCAGGATTCCATCTGGGGACATAAGCAACACACAGCTTGCTGCCATCTTTAGGCAGCCACATTTCTGGCAGCCATCTTTGCTAGGGTTGGAGAGAGTGGATGTCATGTGACTTCACTACTGTCTTGATTAAAGGTGACCATATAGTGTGGGCCAACCAAGACGGTAACAGCAGGTCTCCAAGCTATTTTGGACTAGGATGGATTTTTGAATAATTTCTCTCCTGAAAACAAGGTTTATGAAAGATAGGGTGTAAAAACAATGCTTGTTTAATAAGGTATCAAAGTTATACCTCCATGCATTCATATATAAGAATGTACCTTGTAGTGGCAGCCAAACTTTGAAACATAAAAGTTGCCCAGGTGGTATTGGTTTTAAAGACACAAGGGGTCATGGAGAACAGCTGAAACTTTCCAGAGTGTGACAGGGCTGCAGTTCCTAAAGACAGCCCCGTTGCAATGGGGACCCTAGAAGTTGTGGAGATGCTGGTGCCATGCGATAGTTACTGCTGCAATGAAATGGAGCGTCCTGGGATCTAGAAGCAGGCTGCATATGCTGCTGAGGGTGGAGCCAGAAGGGTTACCCAAAGCCCTTGGAAAAGCCAAAATGATTATGAGTAAAACCCAGATACTAAGCATTGAATTGTTTGCACTGTTAGAGCTTGGTTTTGCCTTTTGCAGATTGTGGTTGTGCCCTGTATTATCTTTCTTGAAAGTAGAAAAGGTACTTTATTTTTGATATTGCAGGAGCACACAGTTGAGAGATTTTAAATTTTTTTAAAGAGGAAATTATGGAGTTTTACAGAGAACTTAGATTAAAAAAAACATATTTTTTAAGAAACAGTATTTAAAATATTTAAATTTATAAGGCCATGGTACATTTTAAGTTTATAAAATGTTTATATCATTAATATATGATCATAAAAATAAATAAACAAAAGGCTAAAGAGTTAGGGCTACACCTATGGGCACCAAATACTAAACACCCCTGCTGTGGGATGGTCTGTATGTCAAATGTGTTGCTCTGATTGGTCCATAAATAAAACACTGATTGGCCAGTAGCTAGGCAGGAAGTATAGGCGGGACTAACAGAGAGGAGAATTGAGAGAACAGGAAGGTGGAGGGAGACACTGCCAGCCACTGCCATGACAAGCAGCATGTGAAGATGCCGGTAAGCCACAAGCCACGTGGCAAGGTATAGATTTATAGAAATGGATTAATTTAAGATGTAAGAACTAGATAGCTAGAAGCCTGAGCCATAGGGCCAAACAGTTTAAATAATATAAGTGTCTGTGTGTTTATTTTATAAGTGGGCTGTCGGACTGCCGGGGCTTGGCGGGACCCAGAAAGAAAACTCTCCAGCTACACACCCCAAACTGGGATATTTCTGTTTTATGATGCAGCAAGACAATGACCTAAGCAGTTTGACAAAGAGCTTGAAGCAGCGGTTCTCAACCTTTGGATCATGACCTTTTGGGGGTTGAAAGAACCTTTCACAGGGGTAGCTCAGAACTGTCTTCATGTCAGATATTTGCATTGTAATTCATGACAATGGCAAAATTGAAGTTGTGAAACAGAAATGAGAATGATTTTGTGATTGTGGGTCACCACAACATGGGGAGCTATATTGAAGGGTTGGAGCATTGGGGGGATTGAGACATTCTTAGAGAATGTCTCTCCTTACCTAAGGACTATTCAGGCTTAAGAGTGTATGTCTAGCCTCCTTGCCTTTCTAAGCTTTGTTAAGCTTTAGCTATTTTGAAAAACTGAGTCATATAAGAAACTGTTATATTCTGTAATTGTGCACTAGGTAAGGACAAGGAAAGTAAAACTGCCAATCTGCCTATGGACTGTATTCATGATTTAAAAGTTTTATTTTGATACTAACAAGAGCTTCAATTCAGAAATTGTTATTTTTAAGGCTTAAACTTAACAGAGATAAAGCTGCAAGTCCTAATCTTATAAAAGCTACAAACTTGGGCTGGAAAGATGGTTTAGCAGTTAAGAGCATTGGTTGCTCTTCCAGAGGATCCAGGTTCAGTTCCCAGCACCCACATGGCAGCTCACAGTTTTCTGTAACTCAAGTGTCTGTTACTCAAGTTCCAGTGGATCCAACTCCTATACAAAGACATGCAGGTCGAATACCAATGCACATAAAAATTAAAAGCTACTAACAAGTTATTGTAACCTATTAAAGACAATTAAGACAGGCAAGTTAATGATCAGTCACCTCATAATGAATCAAATTTGTTAATGTGTTCAGAACTATATTTGTAGTCATGCTAAGTAATAATGAATTAATTACAGGAAAGAGCTTTATTTAGCTTCCTGTATGTGTTTTCAAGGTTAAGCCTCAAGCAAGTAACTAAAACAAAGTTTGTTTAAGTCAGATATAATTGACAGATTATGGTCCTCAAACTCCTCTGAGCTCTGCTGAATATGACATTTAAAATATTTAATGGAATAAGCTTACTATGACAGAGATCCCAGCTCCTGGCAGTGACCCTGAGGTCTCCAAAGAAGATGATGGCATCACCATGTCTCCATCTGGATTGTGGTAATGCTAACCACTGGTCATAACTGTCCCAATGCATTGCCCACTGCTAGGACCCTGCCCAAACTGTGGATAAGCAGGACAATGAAGAGTTGATTGCTCCACTTTTCCTAGACAAAATAAGGTCAGTTCCCCAAGTTCCTCCTCCACAGGAAAAGTCTCTCAGGTCTCCTGGGCCTGGAAGCTAAAGATTGATACTGCTCTGGTATCTTTGCCCTAAAAGAAACTGTAGAGGCCACAGAAGCCTTGTTTGATATCAAGGTAATAAGTAAATCTCTCATTTTAATTGATGCATAGACTATTTGAATTATTCTTCCTGCTATAATTTACTCTTCTTAGATCTCTGATGGCATTGAAGGCTAGGCCAGCTACAACTTTGGCAGCTTGGCAACAGCAGACAACTGGGTTCTTCTCCAAGGCTGCAGCCATGTTGTTAGTCCATTTCATATGTAAAAGCCAGGTCTTCTTTTCCTAGATCTACTAAGTCTCTTGTTAGGAAAAGGAAGACAGGTTTGCCTTGCTAACAGGCTTCATATTAAATGATAAACAGTTTTCAGATGTGACTTTCCACTAAAGGAACCTGCTTTGCAATGACTCTTCTCAGCAATAACTACGCAGTCTCTGGTAAATGGTTATATTATAAGAAAAAGGGTTAAAACTCTATGCAAGTTCTGAGAGTCTAAGAAAATGTTCTAAGGTATATAAAGGTCTAAGGATGTGAAAGCTTAAATAAATTCTGAAATACAAGTTTTAAAGGTGTTAGAAAGTGATTTAATGTATGTGAAAAATGGGAAATGTTTTGGACTTCTGTCCCCCTTCTATGCTATTGTTACACTAAGACTTCAAAAGTTCAGAGTTTTAACACTGATCAATGGAGTTCTGATAAGATGGTAGAGCACTGATTACTATTATCAGTCACAAGCTCGGGATTTTAAATTTCCTTTAGTTGTCTTCTAAGTATAGACTTAAAGGTGCTTCTCATTGGGCTAAAAACATCTTGGTCAAATCTATATATACAGCCCTCTGGACTGAAAAAAGAATGTTCATCCTTTTTAATCCAAAGTTATAGCTTTTGCTATGACTCAAAGGTGTGAGTCTACTCCAGCTGTTTTATAGATATACCTGTTAGCTGATTTTTCTACAATATGAATTTCAGTAAAAATTACAAGCAGTAGTCATGCTAATATATGCAAAACTTGTATGTCTTTTTGTAAACTAAAACATTCATAAAACATTCATATACGTTTCAGGGAGTTGAGGGAGTCATAAGAATTGGATCTGCCTCTCACAGGTCAAAGGGACTCCATATAAATACAGCCTAAGTTTCCTACCTGTCTATTCCTGAGGATGGGATCTCTCTCTCTCACTCCCTCCTGTTCTTGCCCCAACTACTAGGACTATGGGCCTGAAAGTTCCAAATGTAAGATTGTTCCTTTAAGTTCCTAAATTTTAACTTCTGTCCCTAGTCTATATCTGTCTCAGCAGACTTCAGCTTGGTAAACAGACACCATCCAAGCATCAGGTGCTGACTATAACCTGCTCCAAACAACTGCAAGCCCTGGACTTGCTGAAAGTTGATGTGGACCAGTACAGCCCATGTAAATATTTCCTGTCTCTTCATCTGGGTCAGGGAACCAAATGCTTCTTGTGAGTGCCTCATTGCCTGAATCCCCTTCCAACCCTTGGCTAGCATTTCAGCCCTCCTGGGCCCTGACAACAACATCCTATTTTTCAGCAGGAAGTAGTTACAGAAGAGGGTATGTTGTCCCTTGTCCCAACAGGCTGGAATGTTAGATCAAAAGGAAACTCCCTGGCACAGGGGACAAAATGGCTACCTATAGTGCCTATTGGCATACCAGGAAAGTTACCTGTTTAAGGCAGCCCAGGAAGACCAGCTTTCAGGGTAGCAAAAAGAATGCCTACAGAGTAGTGAGGACTTAGAAAAAATTCTTATCTATCTGAGAGCTTGACTTTTCTATCTGAGGGAAAAATAAGGAAACACATGCTTTCTCATGGTAACTTTCTCTTTTACTTCATCTGAAAAATCTTTCTCTAAAAATCTGTCTCTAGAGAGCTACATTCTCCATACATCTATATGTAGTTTCATCTCTTTTCACACAGCTCTTCCCTACACACACTTCTGTCTACCCTGCAACATTTCTTCACCCATAACTTGCATTTCTCTTCTACATCACTCACCACTTACTCACTCACTCACTCACTCACTCATTCACTCACTCTCCTCTACACACACATCTCTGCCCTACATGCACATCTCTGTCTCCACACAGTTACAAATATCCACACATTCTCTCTACACACTCAGCTACATCTCCTTTCAGCATACACACACATACACACACATGCACACATGCACACACGAACACACCAAACTCTGGACAACTATATGTTACGTTTTCAGGGTCCGACCCATTCTAATAACACATGATAAGTCACACAGTTTCTTCCAGGCTAGGGAGGTCATGCTGACTGGGCATAGTAAGTAAAGTAAGCATGTAGCCTGGGAGACATCATAGAGAATGACATTGAAATTCAAGACTTAAACAATAAACAGTTACTTGGCTGAACCTTGAGGCTAGGAGTACATGTAGAAAGCCAACTGCTGAGAGGACCTGTACAGGAAGCCATGTCTCAATATTATCAGCCTGACTTTGGTTCAACAGACACTTGAGAATTTCTCTTTGATCAAATCATCTCCAGGGCAACTTAGTCTGTTTTGGATTTGCTCTGAAGTCTTAGAAAATGTGTAAAAGGCTGTCTTTGTAGCCAAGAATTTTTCTATGCTAGTCTGAGTTAAGAAAAATATCCTAGTATTATTTCTATCCATCAGAATTATATAGCTTAAGCACAAATCATCTTCCTGACTATCCACAGCTGTAAGTGTGCCCAATGGATGGAATATATACATGAGATAAACACACAAGCAGTGGGAAAACACACAGCAGTTTTTAGGGAAGAAATGTAGTGACACATAAGAAAAATTACAGACAGAAACAACCAGTCATTTACATTCCTTGACCCCATGGGTTGTTCCCCATCAGAGAATTATTCATCTGGTAGGTTGACCTGTTGAATACTAGTTGTTGTTGTTCCTCATCAGAGAATTATTCATCTGGTAGGTTGACCTGTTGAATATTAGTTGTCATCTGCTGTATACTCCCACATCCTCTGGCACCTGTTAAAACCAAATCGACTCAGATCTATCAACAGATAGATTCATTAGCTGAAATAGTTCTACAATATGATAGGGAACTCAACCTGCTCTACATAAACAGAGAGGATATTGTACAGCTTTAAGAGAAAATTGTTTTGATACAAACCATTTGGAATTAGTTGAGATAATTTGGCTGTACTAAAAAAAGCATTGTAAAAAAAGGGGGACCTGAGATGAAATAAATGATTGGTCCCATTCTCATTTCTAGGCTCTACCTAGATAGTAACTCTGATGTCAGCCATGGCAGGGCTTTTGGTCCTTCTGTTTCTGCTAATTACTGTTGAGTCTTGCATCATTAATGCCTTAAATGGTTGAAAATTCCTTGTCTAGGTACCATTAAGTTGATGGTTATCAGATCCCAATATAAACAGGTACCCATCACAGAGTCAAGGATTTGACTTAGGACACAACTCAAGGGGGAAATGTGAAAACCAAAGTTGTTTTATTTATTTATTTGTTTGTTTGTTTGTTTGGTTTTTGAGACAGGGTTTCTCCATGTAGTCTTGGCTGTCCTGGAACTCACTCTGTAGACCAGGCTGGCCTCAAACTTACAGAGATTCTCCTGCCTCTGCCTCCCAAGTTCTGGGATTAAAGGCAAGCACCACCACCACCTGGCATGTTTTAAGTTTTAATTATTGTGCCTAAGAGAGACATGAATAAAAATGTCTCTAACTTGTAAGCCCCTTGCCCAAGGACAGATACTTCCTGAAATGCTGGAGGCTTTTGTTTATGGAAGATAACAAGCCACATGTTTTTGCCCACTAAACAAATTTGTTTGACTCAATTGTACCAGATGTGCTTAGTCACATGTAGACAGAAGGTACATGGGCAGGAATTATGCCAGGATGTACACTTGCCCCTGATTGGGATGTAGGTGGAAGTATGCAGGCAGGAAGTTGCTGTGGGATATCTTTCTATACACTGTGAGTATGTGTTGCTCTCATTGGTTGATAAATAAAGCTGTTTGGCCAATGGTGAGGCAGAATAAGCTGAGGTGGTACATTCAAACTGGAGAGAGGAGAAGAAAAGGAGAGTGGGGAGATGCTGTGAGGCACTGCCAGGAGAAGCAAGATATGAAAGTACGTGTAAGCCACGAAGCCACGTAGCCACGTAGCCACATGGCAATGCATAGATTAATAGAAATGGGCTGAGTTAAGTTGTAAGAGCTAGCTAGCTAGAAGCCTGAGCCATAGGCCATATAGTTTGTAAATAATATAAGCCTCTGTGTGTTTACTTGGGACCAAGTGGCTGAGGGATGTGGGTGGGAGAGATTCGCCCTGACTGTGGGGTGGGCAGGACTGGAGAAACTTCCGGCTATAGGAAGTACATTAGGATATGCTTGCCCTTAATTGGATCTGGCGGGAAGTATTGTGGCCTTGTAGGTTTGCCTTTTTAAGATTCTGAAAAATGTGACTTGTGGCCATTTCCTGGGAACCCTTGAATGGTCCTAACCAGCGCCCATCCTCCTGGCCAGTATTTAATTAAAGCTTGATTCAAATTTGGCTCAAAATTGTGGTAGTGGTCTTATTCTTGACCAGTGGGATTAACATTACAAAAGAGTTTGAATATATTTTCAAAATGTTTGTGGTTATTTCCTTTTAATTCTTTTATGTTACTGTTCATAACTTTTGCTTATTTTTTCTACTGTATCATTTTTATTTAAATTTTTTTACATTTATTTATTTGTGTGTATGTTTGTGTGTGTGTGTGTGTGTGTGTCTGTGTGTGTGTGTGTGTAAAAGTGGCTGTCAGAGGACAACTTGTGGGAGTTGTTTCTCTCCTTCCAACTTGTGGCTCTGGGGATTGAACTCACGTTGCCAGGCTTTGGTGGGAAGTACCCTTACTGCTGAGGCGTCTCACTGTTTTGCTTCTGTTGTTGCTGTTTTTTTGTTTGTTTGTTTTGTTTTGTTTTGTTTTGTTTTTTAGGCAAAGTCTCATGTAGCCAATGCTGGCCTCAAGATGTGGGCAGCTGAGGTTGGCCGTGAATGGCTGATTCTCTGTCTCTGCTTCCCAAGTGCTAAGATGAGGTGTGTGCAGCCAGCATCTAGTGGGTTAAATCAACATAATAACAGTTTTATGTCAACTTGGCACAAGCTAAAGTCATCTGAAAGGAGGGAACCTCATTTAAAATTCCTGCAGAAGATCAGAATGTAAGTCAGCCTGTAAGGCATTCCCTTAACTAGTGATTGATGGGGGAGGGTCCAGCCCATTGTGGGTGGGGCCACCCCTGGTCTGGCACTCCTGGGTTCTATAAGAAAGCAGGCTGAGCAAGGCACTCTCCCCTAGCTTCTGCATCAGCTCCTGCCTGTTCTGCTTGAGTTCCTGTCCTGACTTCCTGTGATTGTGAACTGTGATGTGGAAGCCTAAGTTGAATAAACCCTTTCCTCCCCAAATTTCTTTGGTCATGGTGTTTTATCTCAGCAATAGTAACTCTAACTAAGAGAATGATTGGTCTACATTTTGAATTTATTATGACAACAAAGACAGAAGAATTTTCACATAGCTCTCATTGTCTAACAAAGGAATGATTCCAGCAAATATTTTTAAATTGTTTTAAAAGTAACTTGAGAAATATACATTTAATAATCAAAGCAAGAAAAAGTTGTCTGGAAGCCAGGCATGGTGGTGCATGCCTTTAATCTTGAGGCCTGGTCTAAGAGCAAGTTCCAGGATAGCTAGGGCAACACAGAGAAACCAACCAAACAAACAAACAAACAAAACAAAACAAAAAGCCCAAATAACAACAACAAAGTTGTCTGGGAAAGGTTATTGGATCAAAGAAAAATAATATAAAAGTGATACATTTTGTGGCTAAACAATTTTTTTTGTGACTTACCTAATTTACTGACCCTAATAGTAATTTGTAGCACCATACTATAAAATTCAATACACAGACTGACTGAAATGGAGGTGGAGATTTTATTTTGAAGCTTCATTTCTTTTAGTTTTATAAATGTAATTTTTTATTGAAAATGATTTTTTTTCCTTAAGGGGAAGGAAAAGTGTATCTCATGAAGGACAGGATGCCCTGGCCTCAACTTATTGTGTAGCCAAGAGGCTGGCCTTGAACTCCTTATCTTCACGTATTTATTCCTCAAACTCTAGAATTACAAGATGTACCACCATGCTCCACTGATTTTGCTTTTTGCGATCGGGGTGGAGCATGGTATCACTATGTAGCTCTATAGCCTTGACCTTTCATACCTCAGTCTGTTGAGTTTTGGGATGCAGGCCTGCCTGACTTTATCTTTTAAAAATATGCCTATTGTGGAAAACAACTGTTAATTTGCACAGAACTCTTTGCTCCCTTTGGCTGTAAGGGTGTTCTATTGGTAAGAACTGCTTGTTTGATTTTCTGAATCAGCCCTGCCCACGTCAATTACAGGAAGTTCCCTATAGCAGTCATTGAAAGGAAGCAGAGAGCCTCAATGGCTCAACTTGATTTCAACCCATGAGTCTCAGGCAGAAATTCCCCACATTAGTCATCCCTCAGGGCTTTCTGGGAACTCAGATTTTAACTGGATAAAGGGTGTTATTATCTTCTCGAGACTGGATAGTAGCCTATTAACACATTCACATTATGTTCCTTGACTAAATGGGATTGAATGTTTTCTTCAAGGTAGAGAGGGAATGTGGAGAGAATGGGACAATAGGCCGAGCAATGTGAAGCTCACCAGGCCTGTGTCACTAGGGAAATTGTATGGAGGTCTCTGAGCAGTGACAAAGAAGTTTTCGGGCAAATTTTCTTTTCCAGGAAGAATGGAGAAAAGGAAATGAGAATATTATCAAACTGAATTCAATTTTTCCCCTTCCTGTGTCTAGAATTTTCAGTCCTTTAGGATCTATGCTACTTGGTATCAATGTAGAAAAGTGGTTGCTCTTCACAACATTAGCTGTTACTGTGTTTCCTTATTGAAGTACACTTAATAAGCAGTTCTACAGCTGTATCAGTAGGACCTTTCAAATTTCTGAAAGAAAAAGTCATTTGACATTTGAATGAGGGGTTACAAAGAAAGTGGCTTATGTTAGAGAGATGCTCAGTGGTTAAAAGCACATGCCATTCTTGCAGAGAACCCAGGTTTGATTCCTAGCACCCATATGATGGTTCACAACTATTCACAACTCTAGTTTCAGAAGATCCAGTGTCCTCTGCTGACCTCTGAAGGCATCAAACACTCACATGGTACACATAAATACTTGCAGGCAAAACACTCACACATAAGATGAACAATTATTTTTTTTAAAAAAAAAATAAAGAAGGAAGGAAGAAAAGAAGGAAGGGAGGAGTTTACCAGGCTTGCCCTGCAGCTGGGCATGTAGGTCAGCAGTTCAGCACTTAAATAACATGTGTGACAACCTGGGTTCAGTCCCCAGTGTTACTACCACCGAAAAGACATGCTAAGTATGAGAATTCTATCTTTGTAAGTGGTTTTAGTCTTGGAGAGAAAAGTGTTTAAAGAAAGCAGATGTTAATGTGCTGTTTAAGTGTCTCTCATTTGGAACTGTTTCTACTTTTGTACAGAGTTCTGGTTTGGCAGGTGGTAGGCTGAAGTCCTCAACAAAAATACTACAATTGATCTTAGCCAAAAGGTCAAGAAGCACTACAACAAAAACATTAGATGAATTTTCTTGTGTAGTCAGTACCGAAGAGGTAGCTAAGGTGTGTAAGAACAGTTGCAGCTCTTGTACCATTGCCTTAGTTCCTATGATAAGTCACCATGACCAGGGATTACAGTTTCAGAGGGTGGGTCCATGGCTATCATGGTGGGAAGCATGGCAGCAGGCAGGCAGGCAGGCAAGGTTCTGGGGCAGTAGCTGATAGCTCACATCTTGAAATACAACCAAAAGGCAGAGAAGGAGACTGGGATTGACATAAGTCTTTTGAAACATCAAAGCCAACCCTATAACATACCTCACCTAACAAGGCCACACCTCTTAATCCTTCCCAAATAGTTCCACCAACTGGGAACTAAGTATTCAATCATAAGAGCCTATGGGGAACATTCTTATTCAAACCATCACAATTTTATACCTAAAAAAATAACAGTGATTATGTTTTCCTCCTTGCCCTAGTTACATAGCCATTGACTGATATAATACTGGTCCCTTTCTCCTCTGGGCACTACTTTCAGTTACTCTTCAGTCATTCACAGTGGAGGAGTTACAGGGAAGAGAAAAGTCTCCAAGTGTTAAGAACGGGAACAAAGTTTGTGGTGGTATTGTGTTCCTCAAAATATTGTGCACCCTAATAAACTTATCTGGGGTCAGAGAACAGAACAGCTACTAGATACAGAGGCCAGAAAATAGTGGCTCACACGCCTTTAATCCTAGCATTCCAGAGGTAGAGATCTGCCTGGATCTCTGAGTTCAAGGCCACATTGGAAACAGCCAGGCATGGTGACTCACGCCTTTAATCCCAGGAACTGATGGCAGAAAGCAGAAAAGTATATAAGGCATGAAAAACCAGGAACTTTAGCTGGTTAAGCTTTTAGGCTTTTGAGCAGCACAGTTCAGCAGAGAGGCATCCAGTCTGAGGAAACAGGATCAGCTGAGGAACTGGCGAGGTGAGGAAGCTGTGGCTTGTTCTGCTTCTCTGATCTTCCAGCATTCACCCCAGTACCTGGCTCTGGGTTTGTTTTTATTAATAAGAACTTTTAAGATTCCTGCTACAAAAGTTAGGCTTGGCTGTAGAAATGCAATCCTGGCTATTTAGGAATCAACTGCAGGAAGGTGTCATATCAAGGCTTGCCTGGGCTACAGGGTGAGTTCAAGGCCAGTCTGGGCAACACAGTGAGACCCTGGGTATCTTAGGGTTTTTTATTGCTGTGAAGAGACACCATGACCATGGCAATTCTTATAAAGGAAAATATTTAATTGGGGCTTGCTTACAGTTCAGAGGTTCAGCCCATTATTATCATGATGAGACATGGCAGCATGCAGGAGGACATGGTGCTGGAGTAGCTGAGAGTCCTACATCTTGCAGGCAGCAGGAAGTGGTCTGTCTCACTGGGTGTGGCTTGAGCATAGATGAGACCTCAAAGCCCACCTCCATAGCGCCATGCCTACTCCAACAAGGCCACAACTCTCAATAGTGCCACTCCCTTTGGGAGCCATTTTCGTTCAAACCACCACACTAGGCCAAAATTAAAAAAAGTGTAAGAAGGCCAGCAGGGAAAATGTTGTAGCTTAGGGGTAACTCATCTATTTAGCATGCAGGAGTCTCTGGCTTCAGTCCAGTCTTGGGAGAAAAGAAAGAGAATAAAGCTGCCAACATGGCTTAACAGTTAACAGCATGTACTGATCTTGCAGAGTACCTGGGTTGGGTTCTCAGTATTCACATGGAGGTTTACAACCCCCTTTAACTCTGGGTTTAGTGGATTCTCTGCCTTCTGGCCTCCTCAAGCACCAGGATGAAGTTTCCCTACAATAAAGGACCCAAGTTGGATCTGACTTAGTCAGCCAGTAAAACAAAACAAACCCCTATGAAAACCCTGTAGGAATAATCAATATCTCATCTAAAAGTGGAGGTGAGAATGAATGGGTTGGGAGCTGTAAGAGCATTACAGGTAGAGAAACTATGTTCATAGCCCTGCAGGAACCTGGATGGAAGTTTCCAAGTCTGTAAGGAAGGCTCAATAATGATGTGGATACAGGTAGGTGGTTCTTTTTCACATTTCTTGCTGCTGTCTTTTCTCTAGTAGCACAGGGCAAATGCTGAACCAGGAACTGCACACGTTATTAATTCAGCTTTAACACCCCAAGGAATATATGATAGAGAACATGAACTCATAATGCCACCTGAGCTATCTCTGCTGTGCTTTTTAACCCTCCCCTTACTTACCAAGTTATCATTAAGAGATTTTTTTTTTTTTTAAAGGACAGGCCCAGGGTTTCTTCAGAAAATACTCAAAGCAAACCAAAAGGATGGGGTATGTGAATATTTTTGTCTGAGTCTCAAGTTTTGGTACTTATGAAGACAACTATAAAAAGTGATAATCTGTGCATGTGTTATTTAATTGTGATGTTTAATTTTTGTTGGGAGCATATTATATTGTGACAGGGGAGGATAGTGCAGAGGTTCACCAACTTATATTCTTACTGAGGCTATTTCAGGTTTAACTAGAATTTGATCTCCTTGATGGAGAATCCCATGGAAAATTACCCAACTCTATTCTAGGAACCCAAGGTCAAGATGCCCCAGTTAACTTATCTTACCTTCTGTTAAACTGCTTGCTTGTCCAGACCTGCCCCTGAAGCTTATAGCTTATCTTGGCTTCTGTTAAACTGCTTGCTAGTGCAAACCTCCCCTGCAGCTGCTGATTAAGGTTACAGGATGTGTTTTTTGCCTTTCAAAGCCTGTTGGTCTAAATGCTCAGGGCTATACTTAGGTCTCTGAAAATCTGAGTATAGTCTCAAATGACTGGAATAAAGACTTTCAATTGGCTATAAACTGTGTCTGCGTAGTTGGTCATCTCTGGCGGGCTGCTCATAACAGTATCAAGTATTGTTCTAAACATTTATCTCACTATTTATCCTCATAGCCAGTCCTGTTATCTGCATATGAGAAAACTGAGAATCCAAATCAAGGATGTCCAGCTAGCAGAAGTGAAAGGAGGTGAGAGCTAATGATGCAGTCTGGCTCCAGAGGCCACACCCTTAAGCACAAGACTTTTGCTTGCTCATTATCTGACTGGTAAATACCTTGTTACCTCATTAATGTCTCTGAGGTTTCCTTATGGGGCATTAAAAAAAGACCTCCACAAAAAAACCATGATATACTCACTGCAACAGCAGCAAAGAGTGAAACTGATGGAATGGTGTAAAAGTAACAAACACGGAAACTGCCATTTCTTTGACCAAAAAAACGCTAATGAGAATATGGGATTTGAAGTGAATGAACATGGAACATGGAAGATTCATGACAAGCTCCCTGTAACTCTAGACTCCTGAAATGGGTAGTATGCAAATTGTGTGAGGTGCCTTGGAGCAGGGATTAGAGTCAGTCCTGGACCACTAAACTAGTTACAGCAGAAAAAAAAAGAGCACTTTCAACTAGGACTGAGAATTACTCATATTTGCATGAAGTGTTTGTCATTTTCTTGGCATATGTTTCTCCTTTCATCATTGAACTACATGAGAGATTGTTTCAGGTCTGCTTCCCAGTCATCAAGGTTCAAAAAAAAAAAAAAAATTCCAGCATTCCTTTGCCTGAAGGACTTTCCCTGACATCAAAAGTTTTATTCATATGTACTAAGATCTAAAGAAGTGGAATCCCAGTTCACTATTCATCATTCTAACCTCTCCTCGCTTTTATTTATTGTTACTTATTTTTTGTGAGAAAGAGTCTCACATAGCCCCTGCTGGCCTCAAACTTAATGTACAGCTGATGATTACTTTGAACTTCTGACTTCTACCAAACTTTTTACATGGTGTTGGGGTCCAACCCAGAGCCTGGTGCCTGCTAGGCAAGCATTCTACCAACAGAGCTACATCATACACCTCTAGCTTTCCTGACCAACCTTCTATTTCACTCTCTCAGCAGATTAAAAATTTCTTATTTCAAGCTTTGCATGTGTCAATCACCATTCTGTGTACTTTATACGTGTCAACACTGTGAGACTATGACAGAATATGTGTGTCTAACTCCAGATTGGGAGACCAAGCTGGAAATACGTACACCTCTTCTCTGCTTCTAATCTCTCTGCAAAGGGAAAACAAGGCTGCATTATACTCACTTTACAGATAATCAGTTCTTTTAAGATCATTGAGCTACAAAGAGGCAGAACCAGAATTTGAACTCAGTCTGACTCTAGAGTCTGTGCTCTAGCCTTCATCCCCCCTTATGGGAGGTACTGAGGTCCTTGTGCTTAAAAATAAGCACTAGAGGAACCAGGGATGTTAAACACACAGAGTTGTCCCTTCAAAGGAAGGGATACATGACCTGTTTTCTGCCCAGAAGCCTGGGAGTGAATGTGGCCAATAGCCTGGTAAGCTTTGTGCTATCATTGTGTCCGGGACCACACAGCATCAATCCTTATCATGAGCTTGTCAATCTACAGAACCCATCTTTATGGAAGGTGTCACATGTATTTTACAAGGAGTTATGATTATAGAGATGTCTTAAGCTTTATTATGCACATGGGACTGAGTCACCAGGGAAAGTTTTCACCAAATTGTGCTATGCTTAAATAAGTCTGAAACAAACTACTTGATGTCAGACTCCTGGAGTTTGAACTAACACCAGCAACTTAAGGTGTGTTGAACCAAACTGACCTCTTTCCTCCTGCAGATCATTACTGTGCTGGCCATAACAGGTTCTCCCCCCCACCCCCCACCCACCCCCCCAAAAAACTACTTTTCCTGGCCAGGTCTGTTGGCGCATTCCTTTAATCCCAACACACAGAGGCAGAGGCAGGCAGATCTCTGTGAGTTTGAGGCCAGCCTGGTCTACATATTGAGTTCCAGGACAGCCAGGACTACACAGAGAAACCCTGTCTCAAAAACCAAAAGTACTTTTCTGCTGTATACTTGGGCAGTTGAACACAGTTGAAGATGAGCGGCCAGGTTGTTGTTCTCACTTCAAATTCATGCCTTGCACTGGTTGAGACCCTACTCTACCTTTTTGTTGTTGCTTTGGAACAAGTTCCTCTACGTGGTCTCTGCCTCCTGAGTGCTGGTACTAAAGGCATGTGCTACCATGCCAGGCCCTATCTTTCCAGTCAACTCTTTGGTTGATTCTCACCTTTCTCTTCAGAACTGTGGTCACGATGTGTTGCAGTTTACTCTAAGATGGAAGCTCCTTATAAGAGGCTAAGAGAGAGATGAAACAGCAGGATATTCTAAAGACAGGTGAAACACATTCTCACCAAGCTCAGGTAGTAAACATCATAATTTCAGAAAGCCCCAGAAGTCGACCAGATTCTTTAGCACCCCCCTCCCCCCCAATATGTAAGCAGTGAAGACTGTGGAGAGTCACTGTTAGATAAGCTGAGCTACCTGGAAGAAGCAGAGGTCAGCCCAGGACCTGGAGAAGGCTCATATCACCTTAAGAGACCACCCTCGGGCATTCGGAGCTGTTTGCAGGGTTGCAGCGTGCCCCAGGTTCCCTGCTTTTGTGAGCAGTCACCTATGCTAGGGTGGGCCTTGGTGATGTAGCTTGTGAGTCCTTTTTGCTCCTATAAGTAATCCCTTCACCCACACTCCTGTAAATAACTCCAGTACGACACACCGGCTCATGAGTTGGAGTTGGGTGGGATCTTTACTTTGGCCTGCCATTGACTCCCTGTCTGCTGAGTAAATACATGTTTGCTCACACCTTCACTTTTCTGACAGCTGACAGCTATGTGAGAGGCAAAGTGTGATGTTTGCTCCTTATCAAAAGGGACTCTTTATAACAAGACACGTTAACAAGAAAAAAAGTAATACAGATTGATCAAACTCCATGTGTCCTGGGAGCCGTTGCAAATGGTGACTCACAAAGCCTTCCCAAGGAACATTTTCTTGTTAGATTCACTAGAAGTGGACACACTCACGGATGAAGAAACATGACTGTACAAAGAGGGTATGATTTAATGGCAACAAGCAGAGAAAGGACAAAAGATTTACCTTATTTTTTTTCAGAGGGCAGTGCTACAATGATCTTCAGGGTTGCCCAAGTCTTCAACACACTGAACCCATGTGAACTTTGAAAACAGCACAAACACAAAGAATTTCTCCTTCTGGATTATCTGGGTTCCAAATTTGTGGATTAGGCCCAAAACAACCAAGTGGAGAGCTTTGTTTTTTTTTTTTGAGACCGTCTCACTATGTAGTCCCAACTGATCTGGAACTCACTGTGTAGACCAATCTGACCTCAAACTCAGGAGCTCCGCCTGCATCTGCCTCTAGAGTGCTGAAATGCAAGTCCTCCTTTACCTCAACTGGCTCAAAGTGAGCTTCCTGAGATCAGCCGGGCGGTGGTTGCACACGCCTTTAATCCCAGCACTCGGGAGGCAGAGCCAGGCGGATCTCTGTGTGTTCGAGGCCAGCCTGGTCTACAGAGCGAGATCCAGGACAGGCACCAAAACTACACAGAGAAACCCTGTCTTGAAAAAAAAGAAAAAAAGGCTAGATCAAGCTTTGCCAAACAATGGTAGCCTACCCTTGTACTTAATGTTTCTTACAGTATCCTGAAAATTATTCAAACAACTCAGAAATCAACGTTCATGAAAAATACTTTACCCAGCCCAGTAATGATAGCTCACTGGATAAAGTGCTTGTCCCAAAGCTTGCTAATCAGTCCCTGGAACTAATGTAGTAGGGCAAATTATCCTCTGCATGAATGCTATGGGTCCAGGCATATAAATGCATGTGTGCACATGAACACGCACAATAAATGTAATACAAACTTAAAACACGATTTAGTACTGTTGATATTACACGTGGTAGATTTGTATGATTAGTATCAATAAGAATGTATTATTTGTGTATATGAAAGATGCAGAAATGTGTGACAGCTTTTTCTTCTTGAAACTTGATGTGTAACAGGAATAGAAAGGAGACAAGGCAAGCCAACACTCATAGCTGGCTGCCTGTATGCTTGTATTTCACATACACTTCTCCAGAGCTCCACATCCTCAGGGTGAATCTTGTTTGCTGCCTTTTACCATGGAGGAGGTCAGGAGGTTATGGTCCATCCAGCTACTAAGGAAGCGGGAGAGGAAGATTTGTACATAGGCCTTCGATTCTTGCCCTTTTCACCATGCTGCATTTGGACTTTCAATCTTTCTACAAGTCTTGTTTACTGAGCCAGTGAGTGAAGCCAGGAACCAAGTGGGAAAAGCAGAAACAAGAGTTCCTTTTAGCCTGCAAATGTCAAGGGTGATGATATGTGGCTGTATTGTCACCATCCAGCTCGTCCTACAACCAGTTGGCTTCTGTGAACAATGAAGGGTACAAATTCTCCATGGCACTTCTAACAAATCAAAGAATGACAAAACGTGTCTCCATGTAGTCACAGAACTCTACCTTGTCCTTGGAACCCATCCTAGGACGACAAGAACATGAATCAAATGCAACAGAAAATGTATTAGCTCATCAGTTCTTGCCAGACACAATGAGGTTTTATACCAAATATGGTTTAAGGATCTCCCTGAACTTGCTTATCAGTGGGCAAAGAATTGTGATAAAAGGCATATCTAAGAAACAATTAACTTTTACATGTGGTTCAAAGTATAGAGACATTTCTAAAAAAGATACTTTTATGATTGTCCCAGTAGCAATAAATCTGAAACTATAAAAAAACTGACTTAACTTATTCAAGGCAACATAATTTATTAAGTGCCTATTTGAATGTTGAACTGCTGGATACCACACACAAAGAAAGCATAGTGTACTCAAACTAGTTCATAGCCTTTAGACATCCTTGAGGGACTCCTTTTGTGAGCTCCCAGGCAATGCAAAAGCTATTTGGGATGAGCTATATCCTGGACACAAAGAAATCATTTGAGATGGCCTGCTTATTTTCTTCACAGAACAAGGAGAACTGAAAAAGGGCAGTCTTGTTTCTTAATTCTTTGCACAAGCAACCTACATTTCATCCTCAGGCACCTTCTCAATCAACCTATCTTGCATTTTTCAATTCATGCAGAAATAATCTAATACTCTCCAGAGTTTGCAACACTTAGAAATGGCTATTAACATTATCCAACAATTCTCCTAACACATATATTAAAAAATTCAGTGTTTTGTCTTTATGTTGGGATGGCTGTCCCACATGGTTTACTGCTTATATTCTAACTCCTTCAGTTTGATATCCACACTTTTAGATTCATTTTGCTCAGTTCTTTTGTTGTCGAAAAGATTCTCTGCCTCGTTCAACATTGTGCTGTGCCAAGAATGTGTTTTAATTTACAAACGTCTTGTTGCTTTTGTTCTGCTTTCTCAAGAATCTGCTTTAACAGTCCACTTTCATTTGGAGCCAGCCGAGTGTTATACTTTCCTTTCACACAGCAAGGCAATTAACTGTTCATGGTGTCGGATCAGACTGTTAAATGATGTCAAGAAAAAGCTTACTGCAGTCCAAATCAGCCACACCTTTCCACACACATGCTCGGCAGTGTCTGAACAAAGACGAGCAACAGACTTGGCACCCACAGCTACAAGAGAGCGGGGAGGAGAAATGACACACGGCCTATGAATTTCTACCTGTGAGGTCCAGAGGGCCCCTCTGCCTGCACATTTCTACTCTCTAGTCCTTTGGGCTTGTGGAAGTACAGATGCAAGAAACCTTTCCCTACGTGGGCAGCTGTGCTTAGCCCTCGGAACTCCGGGAGTTTAGGTATAACTTTCATGTTTGTGCTCTACACAACCCACACCAGGAGCTCAGCTCTCATTTTTCATCATTCTCTAAGCGGTTGTTTTCAAGCTCTTGCTACTCCCAAGAAGACAGTTTGGTGCAAAGTAGCTGTGAAAATATTTGCTGAATGAAGCTGAGGTGCTCTACAAAGAAACAAAATGGTGACTTGAGATTTGCCCCCATATTTGACAGAATGAATGAACCAAACACAGCTAGGACAGAACTCACGACCAGTTTCTCCACTGACCCCTCCCTGTTCTACAGTGACTTCAGTGAACTACACAACGTATTCCTGAGTTTTCCATCTGAACTAAGCTTAGGTTCTCAGAGTCTGGACAACACATTATCAGTAGGCACATTTTGATCAGTTTGATCTACAAAGTGAGTTCCAGTACTGCCAGGGCTGCAGTGACACCATCTCAAAAACCCTCAAAGTCACAGCTCAAAGAATTGCTGTGGGCATGTTCCAGGGATGCAACGAATCACCTCTTTAGCTGGCTCTCCTACTAACAATAGCTTATTGATGCCACTGCACAATCCTTTCGGTCACAGAGTTTGATTCAGTCTGAACGGATCTGCTGGACCTTGGTCACGTTGATTCATCCTGCAAGCCCATTGCTTACAAATGAGTATCTGAATAGACTGCTTTCTTCTACATAAATCGTACAAATTTTTGTATCAGTGACCACAATACCTCCATAATACATAGTAGGAATGAAGAGCTTCTCATAGAACAATGGTCTTACTTTTAACTTATTATAAATTACAATGTCAATATGGTTGGTTTTCTTTTATAATTTATTTTCAGTGTGTGTGAGGGTTGCATGCATAGCATGTGTGTGGATATCAGAAGACTACTTGCAGAAGTCAGTTCTCAGCACTGAATTCAGGTTATCAGGCCTTTACCTACTGGTCCAGCTCACGGGCTTGTGAACAAGGCTTCTAAGATTGAGTTAAAAAACACAACGGAAAAAAATATTGAGTATCATGAGTTAGAGTATCTGAAGTTTTTGCATTTTCTGTACTTAAAAAACAACCCAGGCTGGCCTTGAACTCACAATTCTCCTTCCTCAGATCCTTGAGTTCTGTGATTACAGGTGTACACCAATGTATCTGGGTCTCATTTTAAACTTTTAAAATAGTTTTAAACAGTAAGATCTTATCTTGAATATATGCTTTTTTTATACATGCATTTTTTTCATATTTTATTTTGCATACTCCTTGTAAGATGGTATAAAACAAGAAAGAAATGCATAATATCATCAATTTAGTAGATAAAAATCAATTTATTACATCACTTTAAGAGAAT
Source organism: Peromyscus attwateri (assembly GCA_902168425.1). Lineage (NCBI taxonomy): Eukaryota > Metazoa > Chordata > Mammalia > Rodentia > Cricetidae > Peromyscus > Peromyscus attwateri. The sequence continues at coordinate 32,500 of CABHPP010130665.1, read as the reverse complement.
GCACAGAAATAGACCATGAACTCAATGCAGAAAAACCGTTGGAAAAAATTTAATAGCCTTTAAAGATAACATGTATTCAACGAAGTAGAAACAGAAGGAAACTCAAAATGAGCCCTAAGGGCCAGCCTGTGGCAACAGTTTGTCGGGGAAGCCTACAGCGTGTGAAACCCTACTCTCAGCATGAAGGAAAGAGCTCACAGGTGGCCATTCCCACAGTACACCACACTGCCCAGATAACTAGACAAGGAAAAAAAGAAAAGGCAGCCAAAAGAGAATAAAATGATCTGTTTTTTGGTAATATTACTTTACCTGTTTTAAAAAAAAATTCCACAAAGACTTGCAAAACTGCAAAATATAATTAACACATGAAACACACATGGATGCATGCATGCACAACACAGAACAGCAGCAACAAAGAAAATTCATTTCCCATGGCATCTAAGAGGATAGAATATTATGCACTAAACTTAATCAAGGATGTGAAAAACCTGTACACAAAATACTGTAAAACATTGCTAAACACTGAATAGAGAAGTAACTGCAAAAGCATTCCTGCCCTTATGAACACTTCATATTGTTAAAATGCCCACAGTACTAGGAACGATCCAGACTCAATGCAATACTTACAATCACAGTGGCATCCTTTGAACAGATGAAAAAAGCCAGCCTAAAATTCATGGGATCTCAAAGGACCCTGAAGAAAAGAATCTTGAGAAGGATTACTGATTTTTTTCTTTTTGATGCAGGGTTTCTCTGTGTAGTCCTAGCTGTCCTGGAACTCGCTCTGTAGACCAGGCTGGCCTCAAACTCAGAGATCTGCCAGCCTCTGCCTAGGATTAAAGGTGTGCACCACCATGCCAGGCATACTTCCTGATTTTCAAACTTACTACAGAGCAACAGCCATTAAGATGATGAGATTTGAGAAAAAGATTCTGTAGATCTGCAGAACTATTAACAGCCAATGATTTTTATGCTTTTGAGGATTTCATACACTGTATTTGCATCATTTCCACCCTGCTCTCCCCAACCCAATTCCTCCACATACCCTCCTGAATTCATGTACATGGCCCCTTCTGTGATTACTGTCATACACACCTGCTGAGTCCAGTTAGTGCTGCCCTCACTGTCCCTCAAACAACTGGCTCACCCTCTCTCAGCAGCCACTGACTTGCCTGGAGTTCTTCATCTGGAGTGGAGTCTTGTGAAACTTCTCTTCATCCATGTCTGGTCAAATGATTTCTGACAAGAATGCTAAGACTACACAATGGGGAAAGAATATTTCTTCAATAAACGGAGAAAGAACTGGATAGCTATCTACAAATAAATGAATTTGGATCTTTGTACTATAAAATAACTTACTCCAAAGAAGGAAAATGAACTGAACTGAGGAGAGTGTGGAGAACTGGAACCTCTGTGTATTGTTGTAGGGAATGTAAAATGGTGGAAATGTTATAGTGACTAAATGGATATTCCTTTAAAAGTGAAAACATCACCATCATCTGATTCACCAACTTCAATTCTGAGTATACTGCAGAAAGAATTCAAACCTGAAGCTCAGAAGTACTTGTATGCCCTCCTTGTATGTATGTATGTATGTATGTATGTGTTTTTGGTTTTTGAGACAGGGTTTCTCTGTGTAGCTTTGCGCCTTTCCTGGAAACTGCTTTGTAGACCAGGCTGGCCTCGAACTCACAGAGATCCACCTGCCTCTGCCTCCCAAGTGCTGGGATTAAAGGCGTGCGCCACCACCGCTGGCTACCCTCCTTTTAATACAGCATTATTTAAAACAACCAGGAGATGGGAGATTCATCAAAGAAATGTTGCAATGTGCCAAACACACACACACACACACACACACACACACACACACACACGAAGTACTACATAGCATAACAGAAATCCAGTCACATGGTAACATGGATGAAGTCATGCTGTATGATGTCATTCATTTGAACTAGCTAACATAAACACAGTGGGAAGATGCTTGTCAAGGGCTAAGCAAATGAGAGAATTAGTGGTTAATGAATATAAACTTATGCAAGATGAAAAATTTTAGTGAGGTCAAATAAGGTGAATGTACTTAAATGTCATGGTCATCTTTCTATGGCAGAATACGGAATATTTAGTCAAGGCACCACAGGTCTCAGTCTTAATGTTTCAAAATAAATGAATTTGATGGTAAAACATGTAATAATCAAATTGTTAAATATTCATTATCAATATGCGAGAGGGCACTAAAATGAATGACAAGAGTTCTTGGTTGTGCATAAACAACACTGTGGGAGTCAAAGTGTGCAAATAAAGCCAGATTTGGTGGCTCATGCCTGTAAGCTCAGCACATGGGAGACTACTACAGTGGAGAAGGGGAGTGGTGGCTGGACCAGCAGGCCGTATCTCACAGTGCACTGTAGTTAAGCAGGGGATGCTGAAAGCAGGGGAGTGGTGGCTGGACCAGCAGGCCCGTCCCTTACAGTGCACTGTAGTTAAGCAGCAGGGGATGCTGAAAGCAGCTGTTCCGCTGTCTTTTTCATGTAGCCTGTAAAACGATGCTGCCCATATTTAGGGTAGATTTTCCTACCTTAGTAAACTTTATCAGGAAATCCTTCACTGGCATACCTTGAGGACTCTCCTAAGGGAGGTCCTATCAAATTTACAACCAATATACCAAGTTTACAACCAATACCTTCCTCCAACAAAATAACAAAATTCCTCCTCAAAGATATGTACATAGAAGCAGAAAGGCACACCTGTGAATTTGGGGCCCTCTGTTTTGGTGATTCAAAGGCATGAAAGAACTCCATCTTTAGATTCTTTTTGTTTTTTAAAGATTTATTTATTATGTATAGTCTTCTGGTTGCTGGAAATTGAACTCAGGATCTCTGGAAGAGAGCCAGTGCTCTTAACCCTCTGAGCCACCTCTCCAGCCCCCCATCTTTAGGTTCTTAAAGCTATTCCTATTTGGAAATGTGGAGTATTTCAAAAATAAGAACATGCAGAATTACAAAGAGGGAGAATTCATGACTAACAGAGTTCTATTAAAAGCTAAATGTGGCAGGGCAGATTTTCCTGGGAAAGAAACAGGCTAACGATAAGTTTGGTGACTATGATCTCAGGTTCAAAGGGACAGTTCCATGTATACCAGTTGTCTTAACATTTCTATTAAAAGAACTTGCTTTGGCATGACCTCACACTCTAAAATGTCCCTGGTTTGAAATATGAACTATGTGTGTCAAATTATGGACAAAGATAAGAACCTGGTAAAGACAGTGGTCACGTGAACAGAAAAGAGCAGTGCTGTAGGAGAAATCCTAGTGTGGTACAGTGACTGGTTGTTTTCAGTCCAAGTCTCTGGGTAATAAAATCCCAATAATGAGGAAAAAAAATCTAGGTTTTGGAAAAACAATGCCTTTAGTTTGGAATCTGACATACTTGCAGGAAACACATGTTGCTGTGAGCAGCTTATTGGAAATATGGGGCTAGAGATAGTCACTCATGTGGAAGTGATTACTGAAATCATGAAAGCAAGGGAGGCTGGCAAGGGACAGAATACGAAGATGGCAGAAAAGCCTAGAGCACATGGAAAGGATCTACAATTCCTCCAATTTTAGGTTTCAAACAGAGTTACAGGCAGTTCTGTTAACTGCTTCCCTGTCAGGCCAGATGAAATTACCAACTGTCCAGGAAGAAAGCTGAGTTTAGATTTAGCTAGTCAGGAAACCTATGGGCAACTTCATAGTCTACTTCCTGCTTAATATTTCCATCAAGTTTATTAATGGCAAAAGTAGAAGGCTGGAACAAAGTAGATCAAGTTCAGAGCCAGCCTGGCCCATATAATAAGACACTGAATCAAAACCCAAAACAGACACAGTATAGCAACTCAGCTATAATTCTCTGAGAAAGAAGGTAATGTGTTTTAGGGCCTACTTAGAAGAGAAATGTATGTATCCAGTTAAGAATGCCGAATTGCACAATGAATTCAGGCAGTTGTGGGGAATCCACACTATGCAGACTTTATTATTTATCAACGGAACTTTTTTTTGGTTGGCCGATCTCTCACCATTGTATTAGTTACTTTTTTTTTTTTTTTTTAAAGATTTTTATTATGTATACAGTGTTCTGCCTACATATATGCTTGCAAGGTCAGAAGAGGGCACCAGATCTCATTATGGATGGTTGTGAGCCACCATGTGGTTGCTGGGAATTGAACTCAGGACCTCTGGAAGAACAGCCAGTGCTCTTAACCGCTGAGCCATCTCTCCAGCCCTTAGTTACTTTTCTATTGCTATGATAAAATACCATGACACGGCAAGTTATAGAAGAGTATCTTTGGGCATTCAGTCCCAGAGGGGTAAGACTCAATCATCATTATGGTAGAGAAGCATGGCAGGCATGGTAGCAAGAACGGCTAATCCCAGGCAGGAAGCCAAAAGCTTGCATTAGAAATGGCTCTAGTTTTTAAACTCTCTAAGTGTGCTCCTCTAGTGACACACTTCCTCAAACAAAACTGCAGCTCCTCAACTCTCAACAGTGCCATCAACTGGAACTAAGTGTTCAAATGCCCAGGACTATGGGGACATCTTATTCAAACTACCAGAGCTGTGCTTCTAATTATGTGTGGGCCTGTGTACCATGACACACACGTGGAGCTCAGAGGAGAACTTCCAGGAGTTGGTTCTTTCCTGTCACATGGGTCCCTGGTATCAAACTCAGATCATCAGTATTGGCAACAAGCATCTTTATCCACTAAGCCATCACACTAGCCCCCCGAGACAGGGTTTCTCACTTGGATCTGAGGCTCTCGGATTAGGCTAGATTGGCAGGCCAGTGAGCCCCTGGGACTGACTCACTGTCTCTGCCTCTCAGCACTGGAATAACAACCCCAACATTTTATAAGGGTGCTGGGGATCAAACTCAATTCCTCCTGTCATCCTCTGCACACACCCAGTTTTGAGGCCAGTCTGCACTATGAGATTCCATCTCAAAAACAAACAAAAGTGGATTCTAACAACAAAAACCAGCATGCTGAATTACACCAACAGCAGCCTTACACATCTCTTCACATCTGTCCGTGTAACTCTGCTGACCCTCATCATCAGGGTTCCTATTAGTGCTCTCTATCATGTTCCCACAATGATGAAACTAATGGTGTTCTCAGAAGGTACCCAACAGGAAACAACACAGCACTGTGTTTGTGCCTTTACTGATGCAACAGACGGAACACTTGAGCTTCCATAAAGTCTACAAGGCTTTAAATATATTGTCACTAATTTTTACATGAAAAGATCTCTGATAGCAAAACAATTTATTTGGGAGATTCTCTTTTTATAGAATTAAAGGATGAATAATGAATTGAAATGATGAAACAATGAAAGTATTTGCTGATCATGTAAGAGGCCATGATTTAATTTCCAGCACCAAAAAAATAAAAGTAAACTACAGATTCATCAATATGCTAACTGATTTAATTAAATCCAGAAATTAAAATATAGCATACTGTGAAGATGGCCCATTGAGTCACCATACATACTGAATGCTTTCCATTTAAGAAAGATCATAAAAAGGCAAGACTGCCTTTGTAGCACAAAAGCATGCAGACAATCCAGAAACAGAAAGAAAACAACTCCTTAGAATATGGCTTACCCCTTCCCTCCCAAAAAAGGACCTCAAACAAAAAACAGAACTGCTGTTTGACTGCCTATAAAGATGTAAGATGAATTCAGTCTTTTCAACAACTGGTGTAACACCAGCTGGATTGTTCACTACATGCAAAAACTGCATTTTGGGAGCTGGAGAGGTGGCTCAGAGCTTAAATAAATAAATATGCTTATTGCTCTTGCAGAGGACCCAGATTCAGGTTCCCAGTATCCACATGGCAGCTCACAACCATTTGTAACTCAAGTTCCAGGGCATCTGATGCCTTCTTCTGGCCTCCATCATGTATAAACTTACACCAGCACATATAAAGAAATCATACATTTTGTTTTTGTTTTTTAGAGAAATGGTTTCTCTGTGTAGTCCTGGAACTAGTTCTGTAGACTAGGCTGTCCTTAAACTCACAGAAATTCGCCTGCCTCTGCCTCCTGAGTGCAGGGATTAAAGGCGTGCTGCTGCACCACCACCACCACCACCACCACCACCACCACCACCTGGCTTAGAAATAAGAAATTTTAAACAAACTTTTAGCCTACCTCCTTTAAAACCAACCACCACATCAAGGAAAGGTAGAACCTTTATAAACCAATGTTAGAAATAAAAATGGCACAACTTTAGAAAATACTCTAACATTCTCTTTAAAATTTAAAGCGTGAACCACATGTTGCTGTATTTAGTCAAAAGAAAAGAAAGCACTGCTCATATAAAGATCTATACATGATTAGTCAGGTAACTATTTGTAAAGGCGCCTAACCAGAAACAAACAATACCAGCCAACAGGTGAATGGACAAACTGCATTATATGCATTCAGACGAATAGTACTTAGCAATTTCCAGAAATGTACTATTACTACCTGTAATTTCCAATTATGCCAAGTGAAAGCAAATAAACAAATAACATGATTCCAATAAAATTATAAAAATGCAAACTAACCTAGAGTGATTATTACTTTCCTGGGAATGTAAATTAAGTGCTCATTTTAGGAAAGGATTACAAAGGCACATGAACAATCTTGGGAAGATAAGCATACATTACACATTGACTATGTTTTCACTGGTAAATACATCAGCTGTTACATATCAGATGTTTACTGTCCCAATTTTACCTTAAAGCTGTTAAAAATTGAGTGAAGATATTTGAAAACTTTAGTTTCAAATTTATAGGGATTCCTGTAGATTACAGGAATCTTTGAGACTTGATTTACTTTATGCTTAGGTGTTAACTTATGAGTTTTCTTTGTTTTTCAGACAATTTTACTATGTAGCTTTGGCTGGTCTCAAAATCTGCTTCTAAAATGCTGGGATCAAAGGTGTGTACCACCCCAAGTGATCTAATAGTTTACAATTTAAGCTCACAGTTTATAAAAAAGAAGTTTTACTTAAAATGGTGGCCCACATCTCCATGCACAACCCAATGTAAAATACTACTCTATTTCTCACAGAAAGGTCTTTGAACGTCTATAGGTAATGTGCAGACTCTTATTCACTTATGCAATGAAACGAGACATACAAACCCAAGTGCAAGAATAAACTTGTTAGCAGCAACGCACAAGAAGAAACCTGTTAGCTGCCTAAGTCTGTGGTCAACATCTGAAACCTCAGGGGCTCACTTTAGTTTGTTCCTAAGCTTTAGCTGTTTACCTCAGGACAAGTTCAGTCAGTTTTGCACTTTGTCTTTAACTATCTAAGGAAAAAAAAATGAAAAAAGATTGACAATCTTTTAAAGATTGTTAATGCCACACATTTCTCTTCAGGGAACATGAGGAATGGTACTTCACATTATGCATTTAAGAATCTTAGCTGGGTAGTGGTGGCGCAAGCCTTTACTCCTAGCACTAGGGAAGAAGTAGGTGGCTCTCTGAGTTGGAGGCCAGCCTGTTCCACAGAGTGAGTTCCAGGACAACCAGAGATATACAGAGAAACCCTGTCTGGAATCCCACCCCTCAAAGATTTATGTACGTGTATGAGTGTTCTGTTTGCATGTATTTATGTGTACACCTAATGTGTATGTGCATGTGTATCACATGCACACCTAATGCCCAGAGAGTTAGATCTCTTGGAACTGGAGTTGTGAACTACCATGTAGTTGCTGGGAATCAAACATGCACCCTCCAGAAGACAACAAATGCTCTTAACCACCAAGTCACCTCTGCAGCCCTAGAAAAACATTTTTAATGAAAAAATTTCTGACTTGCATTTTTCTTTGTACAGTAGCATGCTACATATAGACACAGAGGTATATGAATATTAGCATATTATTAAATACACTTCTGTTTAATCATATGGCCTTAAAAACATTACGAGGCCCTAGCTCACTTGTTTTTATCTTATGGATAATTCAGCTGTGTTAATACCTCTATTATTTGTATCTTGTTTTTTTTAATAAAAGTATCTTTCACCCTTCATAATTTTGACTTTTACAGATGCCTATAATCAGAAACTACCAAGTAATAGACATATTAACTTTTAGTTTTCACTAATTTTGAGGTCATTACATTTATAAAAATGAACTGAAGGCTCTACGTAGGAGCATATATGTATATCCATACTTATGCATTAACAATTAATGAAAAAAGGGAGGCCATGACTTTGAAGGAGAGTGGAATGGTTATATGGGATGGTTTAGAGGGAAGAAAGGGAAGGGAGAAAAAACCCATTTTCAGGAGAGCACAAAGGCAGATGTCTATGGCCTCCTGTACATCTAAGTGGTTCTGAGGCTGCATTTATTTTTGAAACTTTTCAGGATAAAGTCTTGCTATGCAGTCTAGCCTGGCCTAGAACTCAAAATCCTCCTGCCTCTCCACCTCCCAAGTGTCACAGGTGTGAGTTACCATGCCAAGTCCCATCAGGCTGCATTTCAGATAGCAGCCCACATATTGTCCTTTCAGTTAGAAAATTACTTTGGGGGAAAGTATGACCCATGCACTAAAAATTGGAACAATTGGCTCAAATTAGATTACTGTTCTTTTAATTTTACATCATGAAACATGCCTTAGCCATCAAATGATTACCTTCCTTCCCAGTAGGAGGTCTCCAGTATAAAAAAGTTAACGGATCAAAAATATACATAACTATTACTATTTTCCAACTAGAATAAGAAGTTAAAAATAAATCCCCAACCCCTTCCCTCTGTTGTGGGTAACCAGTACAAGACATCTAGGAATATCCTATAGCTCTTAGCATACCAGGCCAACAGAATGGTGTAATGTGTGTAATTAACACACCTGGCTCCACATATCTAGTTGTTTTCTGTTTAAATGTTAAATACAAAACTACTGACCAAAACCAGATTTACCTGCTCAGGCTTTCCCTTCCCCTGGTTATTAGCAGTGTCAAGACTCAAGGACGGATACTTCTAAAAACATCTAAAGTGAGTGCACATTATCACACAACATGCCTGCAGCTTGTCAAGTTTCAGTTGCTGAAATACCCCTAATGATACGTTCTGATACATTTCTGTACATGATGGAAGGTTGTTCTGAAAATGTACAGTATTAGAAGTCATAATGGTGACTGCATACAGTTTCCTAAGACATAAAAGTACAATTCAGGATTCAGACCAAACGAAACACAGCTGCACATTTGGAAGGAAACTAAAGTATAACTTACAGCTGCCTTCCCCCCCTGTACCATCCAGTGCCAGGGATTGAACCTAGGCCTTGTACATGCTAGGCAAGCCCTGCAGCACTGAGCCATATCCCCAGACTTTACTGTCTTTTGAGTTAACAGTGCAAGGTTTACTAAATGAACTAAGGCACATTAGGTCCTGGTACTTGAGCTCCACAAGGGTCTGTTAGTCTTAGATACATTTGTCTGAAAAGGAGATCAGCTGTCAGAGATTTTGGTCTTCAGGACCAGGTACAAAATAACTCTTGCATGATAAATATCCACCATGTTATTTTCACAAAGGACATCTCCATTACCACCCCTCCCACTCACCCAAACAACAAATCACAATGAAATCTAGAAAGAAAACAACAACAAAATCGCCAAAAAGCTGATCAAGGTGGCACACTCCTGCAGCTCCAATGCTTTGGAAGAGAGTTCATGATTACCCTTGGCTTACAGTGCAAATTCAAGGCCTGAACTACATTAAGACCTTGATTCAAAACAAAACAAAATCAAAACAAAAAACCCCCAAAATGTCAATGCAAAGTTTGATTACAGATTATTTGCAAAGTATCTATATTAATAGCTAGGCCACTAGATACACCAAATAATAATATACTATCATTATTTCTTAAAATAGGTTAGATAGTTCAGGTTATATATATTGCACCAAAAAAATGTTGTCTACATGAAAAGTGTAAAATTATCTACTAACTGGATGAATAAAAAGTCACTTTTTCTTTCTACATTACCAAAAAAACAATAATACAAGAGAAAATATACAACGTAAGAAAAGTAGTATTAAAAGCACCCTGTACTAATGTTTTGTCAATGAAGATATAAAAAAAGATACATCACCAAATTCTACTTTAATTAAAAGTTAGCTTCTATTAATCTCTACTAATTGAGAACTATTATCTTTATTCAGCAAACAGTTATCATTAGAAATATATGCTTAAGGATTGCAAAATTCAAAACAAGATTTTGGTTGTTCATTTTCTTTCTTTCTTTCTTTCTTTCTTTCTTTCTTTCTTTCTTTCTTTCTTCCATTCATTCATTCATTCTTTCTTCCATCCTTCCTTCCTTCCTTCCTTCCTTCCTTCCATTCATTCATTCATTCATTCATTCATTCATTCATTCATTCATAGACAGGGTTTCTCTGTGTATCCCTGGCTGTCCTGGAACTCGCTTTGTAGACCAGCCTGGCCTCAAACTCACAGAGATATGCCCGCCTCTGCCTCCCAAGTGCTGGGATAAAAGGGTGTGCTACCATCACCCAGCTTTGGTAGTCCATTTTTAATTCTGGTATTTTTTGAAATTCACTTACTGAAATACTCACTGTTGAGTTTGTAGTATATTAACAGTGAGATAAGTACCTGCAAATATTTACTTAACAGTATTTATATCAGAATAGTCCTATATTGAACAAATGTAATGAAGATCTAGTCTGTGATGACAATATTCTCTATACAAAGATTTCATCCTGGATATGAACAAGACACTCACAATAATCTACCTACTTCTGTCCCAAATGCCCTCTGTTGACTTCAAGCTTAAGTTCGAAGCTGGCTATAAGGCTTTCTTAATAATCTGTATCTAAACCTGTGAACTTGCAGTTTTGTTACTATCATATTGAAAAATCATCCAATGGATGACTTAGCTGTATTATACAATTACACAATTTTTATTAGTTCATGTATAGTGGGGCTTAGATTAGGAGAAGCCATTATGCAAAGGTAAGGTGAAATTCAGACTATTCTGAATTAGACTGTCAAACATGAGGTCACACAATGGGCTTACTGAACATAGGATAAGTATGGTCTCATGAACTCCAACTTATGTAAGGAGAAAAGAGCTCATTTAATAGAGTATATGGAGTAAGTGCAAACTTATATTTCCTCTCTTGTAGAAAACTTATATTTACATTCGTGATTTTTCTAAACTCCAGATCTCTTAAAATGAATAAAGTTACACACTGAAATTAGAATACAAAGATGTGTTAACAATGGGAATTATGTAAGAGAAATTTGTAATAAAAACTATTTAAAGTTAAGATTGGAAAAGCACACTCAATTTCATATTAACTGCATTAATGTAGAACATTAATGTGAACAATACAAAAAGACATAAGCTCTTGAGACTATTTTGTCATTAGATAATTCATTAAATAATCAAACTTCTTCACAAAAACACTGGAAGAAATACTTTGTAGATATAAAGTATAAAACAGTATTTTTATATAAAAAGTAGATGGGAAATAAACTTGGTTCATTATTTGAAAATCCTACCTATAAATAAGAGCTAAAAAACAAAATTCTTTATAAACTTTTAGGTTATCAATTAATAAGATATATAGTCTTTTTCCTAAGTGAGATTTTGAAAGCACTTTTAGAAAACAGGTTTTTAAAAAACAATTTCAGAACTAGGGTCTTCTGCACTCTTAAGTGAGCTATATCCTAGACCCACAATCAGTATTAAAATTTATAGGTAAATAAAAAACTAAAACCCAGGAACTTAGGATACAATTTCTCTGAGGCAGAAAACAGGTTAGGGCTTAGATCACCTGATATTTTAATGCTATTTCCTTAGATACTTAAAAAAAAATTCTAAAAATCCACATTTGCAAATAACCCCATAAAAACACAAAACCACGATTAACGTTATCTAGTGCTAAGTATGCCATTAGAAACCTGATGCCTATTTAAAACATGCTATTCCTCTAAATTTTCAAGGGACACCAACGGCCAAGACCCTCAGCCCCAAGTTTACTGGTGAATTTGCTTACCTTCTTGCAGACAGAGTAATCAAACTTTATGTAATGTTGGTTCCAAGGAAGTATTTAACTGTAGTAACCATTTAATTAGGTAATCTAACAATTCCAGAATTAAAGTCACAAGTACATTAACTAAGTACTTAAGAAATGAAAAATAACAACTGTTAACATTGTCAGTACTCCATGGTTATATAACATATACCAAGAAAATCCATTAAATCTTTGCGTCTATGACACCCACAGCCAATATAATCAATATTAATTAAAATACCAAGCAGGAATGTTAAGAAACTCTTCACAGAAAAATGTAAAAAGACCAGAGTTGGATTTGGATGTATGATGGTTTTTATTTACAACTTTATTGGCAAAAAAGGGGAGAACTTTAAACAGCTTTAATACAGGGCACTGTAGCTGACCCTGTCAGGTTGACCAAGTTCATTCTCAATGTCCACCTAGTTGTCCAGATGGACAATACTGAACCTGCATATGCAGTTTCCTTTATCAAGTACAGTGCCCACCTTTCAGGCAGTCTTTAAAACATATAAATACAAAGGAAAGGAAACCACTCATTAAAAACTGCATCAAACGGAAAGTATTTTAAGTATGAATTTGTTGTTCCTGGAAATAACACATGCCCAATGAAAACCAAAAGCTGGAGAAGCAGTTACACTTCCTACGGGAGTGGACAGTTACAACAACAATCATCTTCTGTAATGACCGTTTTCAATTGTTATCAACTACTCTGAACTTACTAGGAGATGTAGTCAAGGTCAGAAGAGAAGACGGAGGGAGAGTATTCCTTTTTTGGAGGACAGTATCCCTCCAGAATCATCACGGGGAAATAAACATCCTGTTGATTCTAGGTGGCAAAGCAATTAACGCAGTCAATTTCAGTTCATGTTGATCATGTTGAGCTGACCTGATTTTCTTCCTTGACTTGTTTGGTGTCATTCTTCTAGATCAAGTGTGTTTAGTTCTTCTTCTAGTTCATCCAGATCTTCCCCAGTGAACAGATTTTCATCAACAGGAACAGCATCGATGGATCCATTTTCTTGTCCCCCCACTCCGTTGTCCTCGTCCAAATCACTTCTTTCACCATTTTCAGCCCGGCCTCCAGAAGCTTCACTTAATTTGTTCTCTAAAAACAAAAACAAAACAAAACTGAAATCAGTAACACCTAGAAATAAAAGACAATATTACAGTGGCAACTGAAAGCAGACTGATGCCTGTCTTCCTTTCCCAGAATTATTTCCCTGAAATTCCTGCAGCAAGGGCAGGCCATAAACGAGAAACCAAAGACGCTGCCTCTTCTTGATCAATGACAACACTAACACAAAGACAATTTAACAGCCTTGTTTCAATGTTAGTTCATTTAAACATTTCTGATCACCAGGTCACAGGGATCAGAACTTCAGATATTGTCACCAAAGCCTCACTTAGAAAGAGGAAATCAGTCTCTGCATCGCTATCAATCTCAGAGCCTGGGAGGGTAAACCACTTGTTTAAGTTAGAATTTGCATACTTTCATAATAAAATTCATTTATTAGTCTTCTGTATTCCAGCCTTTGTATTAATTAGTATTCTATTCCTCTGTGCTTTTCCCTCACAGCATGCATCCTTAACTTAGTCTTCAAACCTCCTACTCAAGGTACAGTGAGATGTAACCCAATCCTCATGTCCACACAGTCCCTAGGAAGCCTTCCTCCATTCTCACTGTAAACTGTTACTGGGACCCCAGGACTTGTTCCTTTTCCCTCCTCCCCTAGCAGAGCCTTTTTCCTAGTCTGACACATATATTCATACTTCTCACATCTAAAGCCCCTCCCATGCCCACACTGCTTCTGACACTTGGTCTGTACTCATTTGTCCTCTTCCCCCAGCTCTCCACTGTCTTAGTACAACAGGCACCTTACTCCAGCAACCCTTTCCCTAACTGCAACTAAGAAATTACCCGTGATTCTACGATCCCCTGAAACTCGAGTCTCTGAATGTTTTCACTCAAGTGCTGTATGTTTTGTAAGCACTTTTTTTGGGTCTGTCCTGTAACAATGGTGTGTACAGTATGTTCTAGATTGTTAAGCTATGCACTCTGACTAGCTGAGCTCATTCATTCTGACCCTAGTGCAGATGACTTTCAGCCCATTTTTGTCTGTAAATAGTTACACAGAACTTTAGAGAATACTAAAAAGCTACATCTCTAAACTCGTTTTCAGTTTCCTTCTAAGTTTAGTCCATGGTTTCAATATCCATTACGTCATTCTTTTCTACAGATTCCACTACCTTTTTTATTTAGCCAAATGTTCACATTTCCAGTCTAGAGCCTGCATACACCTGCATTGCCCAGGCCAGTTTAGCTCCCTCTAAATAGTTTACTAGTTCTTTGGAACTCTGAAAAGGGCAGCATACTTACCATCTTTATCTGAAGCGTATGTGCTGAATCTTTCAAGACTGGCCACAGTGATACCTGTCTCTTCTACATCTCTTGGGATGTACAGGCTTACATCTATGTCATTGACACCCATAGAATCATCAACCTTAACAACAGAGAGAAAGCAAAGTTATTACAAGTAAGTTTCCTCAACTTACTTTTAATCTTGACACATTATCTTCTGGAAACAAAATTATTACTACTACCAAGAGAAAACTACTACCTGAAAACTCATTTTTCCCCCTTAATCTTTTAGGAGGAAAAAAAAAAAGCAGTAATACTGTATCTGAAGTTTCCTTCTCTGGAATCATGGTTTTGGAGTTTGACATTCTTTCAATTTGGAATTCCATGACAATGACACACAAAAAAACTGGATGATGTATTAGTGGAACTGCTATTCTTGCATGTTCTTTATTATTTATGTGGTGACCTTAATCCCTGACTGTTTTTGCAGGACAAATTTTAAGGGAAAAAAAATTGTTTTTAAACATCTATTGCACATAGCACTTAACTGTATGCATCAAGGCACTGTACTAAGGTCTTCTTTAGTTTGTTTTTTCAAGACAGGGTTTCCCTGTGTAACAGCCGTAGCTGTCCTGGAACTCGCCTTGTACGCCATGCTGGCCTTGAACTCAGAGGTCCACCTGCCTCTGTGTTCCAAGTGCTGGGATCAAAAACGTGCACCACCACCACTCAGCATATACTAAATTTTCTGTAAAGAAAGTAACCCTAAAAATAAACATCAATGAACTCATTCATTCTCAAAGCAGTCTGGGTTAGGAATTACTTACCTGCACTGCAGGTAAGAGTGGAGGTCTAGAGAAAGTTTCTTATTGATGGAAATAGTACCTGAACTCCAGTCTGGCCAGTGGATGGTGCTTTTAACCACGTTTCTGTTCTTTCTACCATTCCCCCCAGTAGGATCAACATAGGAGGTCAAAGCTTGGTCTTACCTCATCACCGCCTGTTCCCTGAATGTAACGAGTATCATCTGCTTCCTCATCGTCATCATTGACCAGTTCAGGACGAAATTCAAATACCTCACGACCACTGATCTATTCAGACACACAATACATCATCATCTCAGGGGAAGTTACCATTACTTTTAGACACACTGCCTAGACTAAAGCCAGACAGAGTCCTGCATTTTAAAAACCGTGAGACCGAAGAACGAGGGGCCATCGGGCTGAGTCTGGGACATACCACCAGCGCTTTCCCTGCTTTGAAGTCCGCTTTCCGCTTCTCCATGTCTTGTTCAAGCTTATCAATCTTTTCTTGTCTTTTCCTTTTCTTCCATGCAAGGAAAGACTCTAGAGTGATTTTGGTAACATTTGGACCTAAGGCAGAACGCTGCAAAGGGAAGAGATTAAAGTCACTTATAGTTGGTCAACAGCACTTTCCTTTTCATGTGGGTAATCGTTTCCCCGTGACTGCCCTAAAACAGTGAATAGACGACTACATTATGCTACTTTTACTTTGCATGGCAATGAGTGAAACAACTACCCACCCCACACACAAACCCAGGTAGCACTTTGAGGTAAATCTCTTTACTTGAGCAGAAAAGTTTGATGTGAAAAACTGTTAGTAAAACTCAGATTAAAAAAATATCATAATAAATCCAGGCTTCATTTGTGCTCTTTCAGATGAGAGATAAAACCAAAAAACACAGTATCACCTGCACTTCTCAGGGGTGTAAGTAATAAATGGGTAGAAAAATAAGTATTGGCTGGACATGCACTGTTGAAAGCTCTCTATACTACCACGTTGATCTCCACAAATACACAGAGGGTGGCAGGACACTCATCAAGCATGAACAGTTAGGAAGTGGTGGAACTAGGGTAAAACCAATCTCTAGCACACTCGACTCTAACATTCCCACTTCATTATTTCATCCTGTGTGACACACAAACAACACAGCCACTTACGGAGTGTATACAATCTTAGTATTAGTCACTCACACGCACAATGAAGCAAACAATCCCAAATCTAGTTTCCCCAATAATCTCAACTTCATCCTATCCTCACCGCCCTCCAACTCACACAATCATCTACTTCACTGAGCTAGAGAAGAGCAGCTCAAGCAGCTCTGCACTCAGACTACTTCTCCTCTAATGGATAGATGAAACATATAACCAGAAGCTGGAGGAGTGGTTTCCTTCCACACTCATGTGAGTGTGCTACAAAGAGAAAAGGACACGAAGCAAAGAACCTAAAAGCCCCATCAACACGAGGCATAAAAAAGCATGTAAAAAAAACCCCATGGTATGAAAACAGCAGTAGCTAGTGCTTTAAAAACAAAACCCTACACACTCCTATAATTACAGCATGTCTGGTAATGTAAATGGTAAACCTGACATTTAAGACACTCAAGAGTAGTTAAAGTACAGTAACTTTAGGAAAAGGGCATATTATTTTTCCTTTCTTAACATGCTATTGCCCCCAAGTGGTTAATACTAGAATTTACAAAAATAATTAAAAATAGCTTTTAAGAGAAAAGATATTTGTTACCTCTCTCTCAATTAGATCTTCTAATGAAATCTCATCTTCTTTCTCTTCTTTCTTTTTGTCTTTCTTCAGCACAAACCCAGGAGGAAGTGCATGGCGATACATGCAATTGTCGCCACCTCCAGGACACACCCAAAACCAGCCATACTTGTTATTTTCAATCGCTTCAAGGAAATGTCTGCACACCTATAGAAACAGTATTATTCAGAAGTGGTGGTGCAGTGTAAATCTATCTCACTTTGAGTTGCTTACGTATATGAACAACTAACAATACTCACATCCTAAGGCTAACTTATGTACAAAGCACACTTACACACAAAAATGTTTGAAAATATGTCTAATACAATGCCAGGCCCGGTGGCTAACTCCTTTGTAATTCCAGCCCTCAGGAAGCCAAGGCAAGAACTGTTTAAGAGTTCAAGGCCAGCCTGGGCTACAGAGACCCAGTTCTCAAAAACCAAGCCAGGGGCTAGAGAGATGGCTCAGTGGTTAATGTCGGAAGGCTTAAAACTGCCTCTAACTCGGGCTCTAGGCGATCTGACTACGCCTCTGGCTTCTACAGGCACTTGTACTCATGTGCACATACCACATACACACACTAATGTTACTCATAATTAATTAAAAGCAAACCATGCAGTATACTGGCAAAATCCAAAGCCTCTACTCTGGATGTTTCAGTTAGCCTTTGTAAATATAATCCCCAAGAGTATGATTTTTAAAAATAAATCCAATCCAAGGTCTAACTCTTAGCACTGCAAGGCACAATAAAGAAAAAAAAAAAGAAACAAAACAAAAACAAATCCTAGCAATAATGACATAAACCCTATTGCGATTACTTGACTAAACAGCAACTCTGTACATGAGTCACAGAGGTACAAGGTTCAAAAGGAACAGAATAGCGATCTGCAAACACAAATGGTACAAAGTGCAACTGTGCTAAAATGTCAGGCAGCAACCTCCACAATAAAAATCACTAGTACCCATTTCCCAAAAAAAGCAAGGAGTGTACATGAACCAACATTTATTTATTAAGTCTTCTAGCAGAGCAGAATCCTGCTGGACATGTACTCAGGATACAGATATATGGAGTGAGTACAGAAGCAGAGGAATAATCTGAATTTTTAAAGGCAGATTTCCCAGAACTCTAGAGCTACTATCTATCAAAAAATTCTACATTTTGGAATTCATATGTAAAAAATATTTCTTGACCTAGCAATTTAAAAAACTTCCCAAGTATTAAAATCAAACAATTAATGACAAGCCTACTTCCATCACTACTCACAAGATAGAAGATTCTTATTTAAGTATGTATTGTACCCATCCTGTTTTTTTGAGACAGAGTCTATTTATGTAGCCTAGTCCCGCATGGAATGTGTAATCTACCTATTGGAATTACAGGTATATGTTACCATGTCCAGCTATGCTAACCCATAGTTAAGGAAGTAAAATCACTTCAGAAAATTGCATTTAGGAGACTTTAGTTACTCAGCTTTTAGACCAATTTTGTTAAAACATTCTAATTAAAAAACAAAACAATTTGTAAATTCCAAAAATAAAGCTTGATGTATTATAGTTAAGTTGGTGAAATGCGATTTTCTAGTACTCAACGGTCCAGTAGAAAACATCAATACCTTGCCATAAAATTCTCCCTAATAAAAAATGCCACAGCAACTCAATTCAAGAAAAGGACATACTATTTGAGTTTTTGGTTTTTTCTTTTCCGCCTCACCGTGCTTCTTGTTTACTACTTCTTCCAGCTTTTTCTCATCCCAATTATCCATAGTATCTACAGAAAGACACAACAAGCACTTTTCATCTCCTGCTCCCACAATACAGGCCTCTAAACAGACAGGTAATATTCATAATCGAACAATTTTTTCTGAAGCAGCAAAAACAGCATACACAGCATTGCAAATTATCCACCCAAGCTCCTTAATCAGTTTAGATAAATGAGACGTTAGCAAAGAAAGGAAGTAAAATGGCCAAATCCAAATTACATCACCGTATTCTAAGCATCATTTATTTAAAATTTATGTAAAACCCCAACTTTTCTGAACAAACAATGCTAGTTAATACTCTACTAAGTAGTAAGAAACAACAAAAAAAGAATTTATTTTCAAACTTTAAGAGAAAGTTAAGAAATACCTTTTTCAAGTTCTTCATCTCTTGCATCAATGTAAACACTTCGCTTTTCACATTTTCTCTCCAAAGTGAGGTCATGAGAGAACTTACATTTATCTCCTTTAGTACACTGTCCTTGTTTGAAGAATGCACACACCACAGATTTGGGATCTGCACCTGTATCAAACGGGAAGTAACATCTGTATTACAGGCAGGCAACCCACTTCCAGGACCCCTTTCCTGCTGGAGGTGTTGACTGTTCCTTGTTTGTGTCCCCCCGCCCCTTGATCTTTCTTATAGGATGCTGGATGATACGGTGTAGCTTGTACCTGGGATATAGTTACTTCTGCTTAACTTATTATTTTCTATTTACTAATGTGAGAGAAAGTAGCACATAGTGGTGTTTGGTTAGATATTTCTTTAAAGTTCTTTGTTTTTCTTCTATTCTTAACAAAGTTAGTGGCAGAAGTGGAAACCCAAACACGTAGGTTATTCTAGAGTTCCTTCACTGTTGAGTCAGTGAGGCAGGAGGCAAAGGAAAACAAGAATGGAAGAATATTGCCCCAAATATGTATGAGACTTACAATTTATGAAACCACAGCTTTGTCTCGGCTCCTAAAGACCACCCCCATCCAAACACAAAGAACAAAACTCCCGAAGACAATCAAGTTGTTTTTATTTTTTTATTTTTTTAAGACAAGGTCTTGCTGTTTAGCTTTGGCTGGCCTTGAACTCATACAGATCTGCCTGCCCCTACCTTCCAAGAGCTGGGACTAAAAGTACTTAAAAAATTTATAAAAATTTATTTTATGTGTGAGTGCTGGCCTGCATGTAGGTACATGTACCACATATGTACCTGGTGCCTGAAGCAGCCAGGGCGTTGGATCCCCTGGAGCTGGAGTTATGAATGACTGTGAGCCACCTGCTGTGGGTGCTGGGAATTCAGACCAGGTCCTCCTTAAGAGCAAGAGCCATCACTCCAGCTCCTCACAAGTCAAGTTTGGAACACGAATTATATTTGATAAAAATAGCACTCTGACATTTAAATTTTACCTTTACTTATTTTTTGTGCAGCAACTACAGGTTTGAACAGCTCATTTAGCTCTTGTAGTTCTTTCTTCTTGTCATCTTTCTTCAATTTCTTTTCAGCTTCACTTTGTGCTACCTACATTTCCAAGTCAAAAATGTCAATCTGATTGCTTACAAAACTGTTTTCACTATACAGTAATGACTAATATAACAAAATATTTGCATATTTATATGTATGCAGTCTTTACATTAAGTGGCTTACATATTAGGTATTGTGGCTAACCTATTAAAATTATTAGCTTTGTAAACAAATTTTTTTGGTCCTATAATTAGGCACCACACCTAATTAAAACAATTCAAAGCTCATGGTTAAAAAAGTTCATGGCAACAAGCAAGTATTAAACACTTAACCCTGGCATTTAACAAATAGCTCTCAATTGCAGAATTTTTTTCCAATGAAAACAACCTATACTCTAGAAATATGAGTGCTTTTTGACATGAGATGAAAATATCCTGACATGTTCAGTGATACAATAATGGTCAGTAACCACCACAAACTATAGTGCCCTTATTAAAAAACACTAATTTCAGGAGATAATAGAAGACACAATACATCCATAGTTCTAGTATATGTTTTATATACTTAATATGGTTAGTGTATTCATCTAAAACATTTATACCTCAGCACCTATATTAGAAGACACAATACAAGATGCTTATTTAAGGAAGCTCAGAATATATAATAGAATAACACAATATACACAGTACTCTGAAAGCAAAGAATGCCTATATGCTTAGAAAATTAGATTGCGCTAGTATCTTTATAGAGGAATTCTTCTGATGAACAAGAAAGGAATGTAGAACGAACCTGTACTGTGAAGACAAAGGACCAGAGAACACTAAGATATGAGAAACGTCAATGACAAGTTGGATTTTATCTATAGGTGAGAGTCTATAACTTAGTGGGTTAAAGTAAGCAAATCAGGTTTCATTTTACAAAGACAGGGTGGTGACTTGGCGGACAGACTAGCAATCCAAGAATAAAGGCAAGGAGTCTCCTGCAATTGTAGGTAGGAAGGCACTAATGTTTTAAATAGGTTATTAGTACAAGGATGAGGAGAAAAGAGCATTTTAGGAAGCAGAACTAAAGGACTCTGGCCATAACACAGAGGAGAAAGAGGAGCTGGGGATTAGCATATGCACAATAAACGCTGCTGAAAAAGACAGGGAATACAGGAGGAACAGGTTTCAGGGCAGGAGGTGGAGATGAGCTCAGTTTTGGACACACAAGCATGAAATGCTTACAGAGCATCTGGGCAGAGCAGTTTAAAGACAGCTACACTGGCCACAATACCGATTTCACTGCAACTAGACAGGGTTCAGCCTGAGATAAAACAACCTAATCTGTTAAAGAGACTCAAGAAACAGCAGGAAGAAAAATACATCAATGAGAAGAAAATGTGTTCAAAAAGGAAAAACAACAAACCTGGGAGAAGAATGAACCAATGCTACAAGTTCTGACTTCAACTAACATTGGAAGTGTTTAAACACCAACAAAACATTCTGCTTTCTTTTAAATAAAAGTAGTCTTTGCTGACTAGGCTCATCTCATATGTAGCATCTAGAAGAATAGACTAGAGGCCCATAAACCGCTTGAAATATTTATAGTTAGAAATCAATTGGGGCCTGAGGCAAGGAGACAGAGATCATTAATGTGATTGTCTTCCTAGTTGACAAATATCTTCTGGCCTATGATGTTCAAACTGAAACCACTCAGGCTCCTTTTTACAGAGTTGCTGAACCAGGCTTAGCGGTCGCCATGCAGTCAGCCCCCATTTCCTCATTGTCTTCTGACTGGTCCCCAGGCTCACAGCATCTGTCTGTGTATGGTTGGAGGGTAGAAAGTGAGGAGGAAATGATACAGTAGAGGCTCTGCTCTGTGTCTCTAGCACACTTCCCTTAGGCTCTAGGTAAACTGGCAGCACAACATATTCTCCCTGCACACGGGAACGGGGAAGGGGCCTTCACATGCCCTGAAAGCTCTTTTTGGGATCTGTGGTGCACAGCCCCTGGAAGAGATGTTTGAGAAATAACTAAGAGCAGGGCCATCTTCCACAGCACACAACCCAGGGCAGAACCTCAGGCCTAGGCCTACAAACAGGATAACTGCTCAGCTTCCAAGCAATATGTGGTAATTAGGTACTCTATATTCAAAGCGAGACCAGTTACCCAAGAAAGTATCAAAAATATAATACTGAATGCAGGGACATACTTAAGTAGCACATGAATTTTATAGCATTTCTAGGTCTATTAAGTCTGAAACAACTACTCAAACTAGTAGGAAGACGTCAGAGGAAGAGGAAATAGTATTCGACAGGAGCCTTCTTTAACCACCAGGGGAATCCTACAAGGGACACCTGCCCTTCTACCGTACAATAAAAACTAGTATTTGTGAACAATTTTAAATCATGTACCAAAAAAGATTTAACCCAAGTTACCTGTCTCCAAGGCTTAGTATACAGCTATCCTTTAGTACCTTTGAGCAGTGATTCTAGGACTCTTCCAGATGCCCAAACCCACGGTAGCTCAAGACCCTTGAGTACTACTTATAATATCTAATACAATGCAGGCTAAATCTCAATCATCACACTGTACTGCTTAGGGAACAATAGTTTTCAAAACTCTGTACCTAGTCAGTACAAACACGACCATCCTTTTAGATCTAAATATGCCAGCAACGATGTACCTTTTCTTAAAAAAAAAAAAAAAAAAAAATTTTTTTTTGAACTTTAGTTGTTTCAGTCTAAAGACATTCTTACTAAACAAGGTAAAGTTGGCACTCTGAAAGAATATTATCTTTTGGCTCTAGAATAAAGTTGTGATTTGAGAGGGCAAGAGAGAATGATTTGGAGACAGCATGAAGAGAAATGGGTTTTAGTTAGAGATTAGTAATCTAACAGATATATTATGCTGATACTGTCAGACTAAAACACTGTAGTTAAAAACATAACCCGAGAATTTCTTTTCTATGTCCAAAGAGTACTGCCAAGAATTAAGGAAAAGAGACATTAAAAAAGGAAATGGGGCGGCGGGGGGGGGGGGGGGGGAGAGATCATATTTGTAAAATGTTATGGGATGAAAGGTCTAACGAATCTGAAGAAAAAGAGGCTAAAGTTTTTGAGCAAGTTACCAATTCTTATGTAAGAACAACTGTCTCAGAAGTACCTAGAATAAAAAGGAGACACATTGTAGCTAACAGCACATATGTCTAGGTCACTCACTATAATAAAAATCAATGTGGTAACGACACAGACAATAAATAAGCAGAACAGAAGAGAGAATCCAGAAATAGATCCTAATATATCAGTAGTTATATTCCAATTCAGTGGTGAAATGCTGCTGGACCAAGTAGCTATTCAACTTTAAAGAGAATCTTACACATACATAAAATATAGGACAAAGTACAGACTGCAAAAAGAAAGCAACCAGAAAATAAATAAATAAAACAAAACCTAAGAAACTAAGAAAATTATGCATAACAATCCAGCAGAAAGTGAGAAAAATCACTGTACAGCAAAACAGAGATAAAACAAATTATTTGCAAAGTTAACAAAAGTATTTCTTACCTATTTGTAAGAAAGAGGCAGCCAGTATTTTTGAGTAGTTGGGTAGGAGAGATAAGTCACAGATGTGTAAAATAGCATATGAGAAGACTTAGTCTACCACTGAGGAACACAATGAAATGTCACTTTAAACTTATTATGGGGGAAAACACTAAGAAACCTTAGCATCTAGTACATACAGGAAACGAAAATGTGAAATATTAGTCCACAGAATCTGTTCAGACAAACTTATTAAAATGAGAAGTTCAGGGTCAGAGAGACGGCTCAGTGAGTAAAGGCATTTGCTGCCAGTCCTGAGAAAGTCAGTTACTGAAATCTACATAGTGGAAAGAGAGAACTAACTCTCACAATTTGCCCACTGACCTACAGACAAGCACTGTGGCACGTGCATACACATACACAAAATAGAATAAATAAAATGTAAAAAGTATTACAACTTCAGTTTCCTTGATCTACAAAAAGAAAGTCTGTTTATATAGACAATTTATACAAGGGAAATAAAAGCTTAAACACATTTAAAGATACTATGTACAAGAGTATTTCTTGTGGAAGTGTTCTAAGTGTCAAAAAGATGGAAACAAAGGGATCATTTCTGAACAATGAAATAAAATACTACTATTAATAATAATAAAATAGAACAGTATGCAATTACCATTAGAAAAAATGAGTTATATCAAAATAGGTGGGAGCAATGTTCAAGAGGTACTGCTGTGGAAGATACAAAAATGAGCTGGGTGGTGGTGGCACACGCCTTTAATCCCAGCACTTGGGAGGCAGAGGTAGGTGGATCTCTGTGAGTTCGAGGCCAGCCTGGGTCTACAGAGAGAGTTCCAGGACAGGCACCAAAACTACACGGAGAACAACAAAAAGAGATTAAAATGTAAGAAGTTTAGAGAGTAGGATATTACTTCACAATGTAATTAATTACAATACCAAGTAACCTGAGATAGATGGTATATTGTATTACGCCCATCAGAAAAGACAGCAATGTAAATTATTTACCTGACGTGGATTCTGTTGACCAAACTTCACTTGATGAGTGACAGCCTTAATAAACTTCTGTTGCTTTGCTCCTTTCTTATTCTTTAGACCGAAAGTTTTGTCCTAAATGAGAAAGAATATAGAAATATCTTGGTATATTATTGTTACTATCTTTTCAATGATGTGTAAAAACCACTTATTTATTGACAGGAAAAATAAGCTTTTAAAAAATAAGATTTATTTTTATTTTATGTGTATGCATGTTTTGCCTGCACGAAAGTCTGTGTGCCACATGTGTACAGTGCCCATGGAGTCCAGAAAAGGGTGCTGGATGCCCTGGAACTGGAGTGTAAGTGGTTGTGAGCTGCCATGTGGGTGTTGGGAATTGAACCCAGATCATCTACAAGTGCATCCAGTGCTCTTTAAATGCTACACCACTTTTCTAGCCCCAGAAAATGTATTTCCTATGCCACAAAAATATATAAACCATTACAACATCAGGCAGTATGTCACTGTTTTAGTTAAGGGTTTCTATGGCTGTAATAAAACACTATGACCAAAAGTAACTTGGGGAGGAAAGGATTTATCCTACAGCTTGTAGTCCATTATCCTGGGGTGGGGGGCCGGAACCGATGCAGAGGCCATGGAGGAGTGCTGCCTATCGGGCTGCTCCTCATAGCTTGTTCAACCTGCTTTCTTATAGCACTCAGGATCACCAGCCCAGGGGTGGCACTGCCCAGTGAGTTGGACCCTCCCACATCAATCATCAATCAAGAAAATAAGGCCAATCTTGTGAGAGCACTTTCTCAACTGAGGTCTTCCAAAATAACTCTGGCCTGTGTCAAGCTGACATAAAAACTAGCCAGTATGATGAGTATGAACACATTTATCCCTCAAAACATCAAGTAGGACTATTCACAATTTAATACTAATCTAAAATGGTCACTGTCATTAAATCTTACTATGCTGTTTTCTTCCTTGGTGTGATTCAGATGTCAGTCCTTGGGACCTGTGGAGCTGTTACACTGGTACAAGTAGTCCCACGCTCAAACAAGTTAAGGAAAGTGCTATGTGAAGAGTGTTCTTAACTCTTTTTCATTTCCAGTGCTGGTAGCACAACCCAGGGCAATGGGCATATGAGTAATTCCTCTATTACCGAACTGAACACCAAATCCTAGATCCTCAAATCTTAAATTACAATATATTTTAGCATCCCCTTTTAGCAGAGGGGATATACACGGTACTTTCAAAACTCAACTGATTTCAGGATGCACTTTTGTAAGCTTATGCTGAATGAGGTATTGATGAATTTATTTTGGGGAATGCTGTACAAGAATGGACACAAACTTCTGGACTAGTTTCTAGGACAATAACACAAGTTTAATTGGAAAGCAGTATTTTAGTTAAGTTTGGGATTTTATTAGCTCATTGGAAGCTTCCCATTATGGAGGTTCTCATTTTGTGGTCAGCACTTACAGTGATCCTTGGCTTTCTACCTCAATTTAATAAGTATGCTGCAAAAGCCTTTAGAAAGGATTTCAGATAGTTTTTGTCTTTTGTTTTATGGAGACAGGGTTTCTCTGAGTAACAGCCCTGGCTGTCCTGGAACTTGCCCTTGTAGACCAGGCTGACCTCCAACTCAAGAGATCTGCCTGCCTCTGCCTCCTGAGGGCTGGAATTGAAGGCACACCACAAGTGCTAGGCTGGGATTTCAGATATATAAGGATGTGCGCACATGGTTCTAGGCGCTGTAATGAGATGAATGGTATCCCTTGAAAACTTTAAAAACTTGTGTCTACCACACTTTAAATGTGTCCTTATTTGGAAACCTACCCTGAGAGGTGGCCATGTGAAGACAGCAGAGATGAACACAAACACAAGTTAAGGAACACCAAAGATTGCTGGATAACATCAGAAACTAGGAAGAAGTCAAGAATAATTGTCCCCCAGTGGCCTTCAGAAAGGGGATGTGACCGTGTTGACACTCAGATTTCAGACTTTTCCCAACCAGAATGGTGAGAAAACAAGCCGTCTAGTAATAGTTTTGGGTAATTTGTTACAGCAGCCCAAAGAAACTAACACAGTGAGATCTTCCCTAACATGAATGGGTGGCACTGCCATCTGAACTGTTTCACTGATGTAATTTCATTTCTCTGCAAGGATCTGGCCAGGAGAGGGATAGGCCTGACTATAGGTCAGTGAGAGAGAACAGGTGAGGACAGTTATCTTTTAGTTTACTGCACAGATCCTGGACATTCTCAGGCCCGTGGGGGGGGGGGGGGTGGAGGCAGGCCTTACTATGTTTATCAGGATAGCCCTGACATAATTCTCTTGCCTCAGTTTCATGAGTGTTTATAGATTATAAACATGTCCTACCATACCCGGCTTCAGCCTCACATGTGAACCACTTTCCCCATTTGCCCAGTGTTTGAAAAGAGTACACCACTCTCCATCCCTCTCAGGAATATACACCTGTTTGTTGTAGTGGGTATTAACTATATAATATATATAGTAACTATGTTATTCTAACACCTTTAATCCAGTTTTTAGCCTCTCCCTTTCTGCAGTATATAGTGTCTCCTAGTGTTGAGTTTTCCAGAAAACTCTTCACAACACTGGGCACTCAGTCATGCCTGCTGTTGTAAGTTGCCAACCTTCACAGGTAGAAGCGCTTTATAGATGGCTCCACATCTCCAATCAGAATTTGTGTTTTTCCTTCTCATTCTTTTACTTATGAGTGGTTTCACAGAAGGCAAAAACGTATTTTAAATGGAACTCGAGATTCTCTGAAAAGCCTTCAGTCTGAAATAACAAACACTATAGAAAGAACTATCCGAAACCATGCAACACAACATACTCGTCACAGCATCTTAAACTCAATACAGTCTTTCAGTGTATTTAACAGTAAAGAGCTCAAAGGTGCTTTGATTCTAAAAAGTTACCTCTCACTGGCAAATACTGCTTTATTCATTATCGTGTACTTTTAAACTTTGCTTTACTTTTACTTACGTAAATGTCTGCCTTGTGTTTTAATATCCCAGCATGATATTACAAGTCTACATACATATTCCATAGCTTATGCACATGAAAAAGGAAACACATACAAGCTGAAATGGTCTCTTATCAAGCTTTTTATAAATAGTATCCTCAGTTTTTGTACAAAGCTTAATATTCTAGCCAATTCCAGGGTAAGGCCAATGTCCCATATGACATATGGGAGTGATTAATACAGGGCTGCAACCAAGTATGAAATCTTCTTTGTTCAGTAATGAGCTATCATGAGTGGAAAAGGAGACTCTAGGTAAAACATCAGGACCAAAGTGCATGAGCATCTATCAATACTCTGTCCAATATGCAAGTACAGAGACGCAATAAACCATGAATAAATAAAACTGGATAGTAAAGCATATACTGACATAAAAATATTTAAGCAAGAAAAAAAAAGGCCCCACAGGAACCTGGCAGCGTGAGAACAACATACTTCCAATAGTAGTTTCCAAGAGAGGTATATAATTCCAGACCTGGAAAGTTAAAACAACAACAAAATACAAGCAAACAAACCCCAGGTTTAGCCTTCAGGTTTAACTGCACTGCTTTAGCCCTTATCAACCAGTCTGATGAATACCTTGGAAGGCTTTAGTTTTTCTTTTTTTTCTAGAGAAAGGGCACACATTTACTAAGTATATTCCTGAATACAGACAGACAGACAGACAGACACATATACACTCTACTGGTTCTTCACAGACCTAAGATATCTCTTCCTACAAGTGCAGAAACTTTGTCATGTTCCCAAGTTCTGTTTAAGAATAGAATCTAGAATCAAACTGAGCTAGGTATCTGTGCCATAGGAAAATGAGTCTAACTCCTGCTTTGTTTTTTCTTAAACATATTTAAGGAGCGGAAGCTGGCCTGTAAAGGGAGCAGGATTGCTTAAGGGTCAGAAGAGAAAAGAGGTCAGAGTTGTAAGTGAAGTCTGGAACCGGGTGTGTGGAGGCTCAGGAAGCAGTCCTTTGCCTATAGCCTCCTTTCTGACTCCTTTTCATTCTGCTTCTGAATTCAGCCACTGAAACTTGAATTAAATGAATTAAAGATTTACAACAGTGAGGCACTATAGAAAATAGCTGACAGCAAGGACTCAGGGGCCTGACTTTCTGGGTTTAAATCCTGGCTTCCTGCTTGCCAGTTCAGTATACCTTGGTCAAGTTATTTAACCTTTGTGCTTGTTATCTCAACTGCACAATGGGTACTAATAACTATCTGAGACAAATAAAGGAGCTATGTATCACTTATACATGGCTTTTCCCTTGCCTTCAAAATACTGAGAACTCATGTCTAGCTCAATTCCTGTCAACTATTATGTGTTTGATCTAAGCCCTTAGTCCTCCCACCACCAAAACCTATGTTTTTCAGAGTCTGGTTAAGTTATAGGCGAGAATGGTTTACCAAAAGCAACTCCCCCCCCC